>CM057969.1:10228268-10411960 GCA_030142095.1 Rubus idaeus
CTTTCATAACCTGGTATTAAAACGTCCTTCGTCATTCGAATAGTTACTTGCATCATCATCATCAGAAATACTTTCACCATCATCATCATCATCATCATCATCATCATCATCATCATCATCATCATCATCATCAGAATAAACACTTATTGGATCGTTTTCCTTATCACTGGCAGGATCTCCTCCTCCCTCTTCAACGTATCGACACCACCTCATCATCACTATCACTATCCAAATTAATGATTCCCACACTTGCATTGTCACTATCATCCAAATCTGTCATTACAGAATCGGCCAGACAAATCGAAATGTTAACCTTATATTTTCCTCTTCCCTTCTTCGACACCAACCCTCCACACTTGGCCCCTTTCCCACTTTCTCTTCTCAATTCCCCCTTGGTAACACTCTCTCTTCTTCTAGAATCGAAACCCCTCTGAATTGACATTTTCATCCTCCAAGCTACTATCCGAAAGAGCTATATATTCAGATCCTAAATTTTCTTAGAAATCAGTGGGTGCCGAGCCACCCACATTCTTCGCTGCTGCTTCTTTTTTCTCATTGAACTCCTTGTAAAATATGTCCTGCCTTTTGCCTTTGTTCTACTGGGGGGGGGCAAGCTAGAGTCAGGCAACTTATCTTAACCACAAAGATCTTAACTAAAGATTCAACCTTTCCCACCAAAAAGATAAAAAAAATATATAAAAAAAAAACATCACAAAATTAAACACTTTTACATCAAAATCTTTCCGCAGAACAAATACAATTCTTCTTACTCCAAAGACCATAAGAGTTTCACAAAGGCGGCAGCACTTTTAGACCAAAATTAATCACACACATACATGTATACTCCACAATCAGAAAAACAAAGAACTAATCTACCAAAAAAAATTAAAAGTAGCAGACAAGAATAAAAAATCATAACAAAAAACCCACAAAACGACTCAAACAAGAGATGCAGATACATGATAGAGATAAAGTGGGGGCGATAGTGATAGATAGAGACTTACCTACAACAATGGCGGAGGTACGGACAAAACAGGGAAACAAAAGGGCGCGAAGAAAGCCTGGGAGCATGCACGCCTGGGCTAAAGACTCCAGTTTTTGCGTCAACGATTTTTTCTGTCTCTTTTCTTTCTTTCTTTCTGCGACTGAGTTGAAAAGAACACAAGGTAAAAAGTTGGGGAGGACTCTTGCTCTCTCTGTCTCTTTGTCGCAATTGCCCTTTGGGGCCTAAAAAGTCGTAAAGACGCAGGGGATATTTAAAGAGTGCAGGCGTGCAATTGGTTGGAGGAGAGGAGGAGACTGACCCAATAAAGGAATGTTACAGCGTTAGCCAAAAAAAAAAGGAATGTCATCAGTGATCACAGTAACCAATGTTACAGGCTTACAGCCAATGAAGCCACAGTAACCAACTCTTTACAGTTGCTTGTTCATGTTATCTAAACCCCTATGGCCCCCAAGTCCCCAACTCCCGAGGCTTTGTGTTCAATTGGATTAGAGATTAGAGACTGCTACAATAATGGTACAATTAGAACAAACTTTTTATTTTTGTATTTTAAGAAGAAAAAAAATAGGAAAAAAAAATCAATAGGATTTCGCCTTAGTTTCATGTGACGGAACACAGAAGTAACCGATTTTTCACTCGATATATTTTTAGGGCCAAATCAAGTGTGATTATTCTAATTATCAACAAAATCTCTTCGAAAAGGAAATCACATTATTACAAAAAATCAAACAAATCAAATTATTTTTTAATGTAAAATTGCTATTAAAATCGTTCATCAATTATCGAGACTTAGTTGGTCCAATGATATTTGTTTTCATAAGAGTAGCTCAATGTCTACTAATGAATCGAATCTATAAGATGAAACTTCAAACCGTAAATAGCCTAAGACCACACAATCCTCAATCGGTAGGTTCGAAGGATGAAATTTAGAAGGAATGGTCGGGATGCCACGAGCCCCACACCCATCATCGATCAAATAAAGATCCATGCTCGACAATCCTTAGAAAATCAAGTAATCAACAACCATATTGCATGACTACCTCAATCCCACCCAAACAAGCAACATGTTGATGACGAAATCTAGACACAATTAATCGCGAATAGGTGCAATGAGCTTGATAGGAAGAAGTGACAACAATGTTCTCGTCAAATTAATATGAGCGATGATCTCAGGTACCTCAAAGGGGCAACAATAGCAACGGGGATTGATTGCAGCGGATGAAGAACGCTGCTATAACATACGGTTAAGAAAAGAGCCTTAATGTCAAGTGATTATACGATACCATATTTACTTTTGTTTACTGCAAAAGATCATTATTTTTAGTAAAAAGTTAATTTGTCAAATTGGATCATATTGTTTGATGCACTTAAAAAAATTATTAGTTTCGTCTATGCAACCAACTAAAAATATGAATAGATACGAAACACATAACATTTAAAACCCATTATCTCAAATTGCATATAATTGTTGTTTCAAAAGTTTGCTAGGTCAGATTCGTCAGATTACGAAATGTTTATATAATTTTGTTTCCAAAATGTTAAATTTGTTAAAAATCTCAAATTTTTTTGTTGCCAAAAACTTCACACCCAAGTTAGGGACAATTTGTAAGTTATCTCCTAACACATTCATCTTATTTGTGATTAACCACCGTTCACCTTATACCTCTACCATAAGACCCGTTCATTTTCTAAACAACACTTTACATCATCACTACAGAAAACGGATCAATCATAGAGATTGTGATTTGTTAGTCTCACAGATAATAATTCATACTTCCACGTTTAAGGGATATAAAACCATCGCTGGCTACAGCCCACAACAACGAATCTCATCGAAACGGCACAAAACCGCGTTCTATAGGTGGGTCCTGGGTCCCAGGTCCCACTCAGTTCCTAATACGACTAATAAGCGCCTTATTAAACGGCCGAAATATTGGCATCAATTTTTAAACGCCCCCGCCCAACCCAAAAACATAAACAGCTAAAAACCAAAAACATTTCTCTGTGAATCACGAGGGAAGCAGAAGCTCTCTTCTATTTTCGTTATTATAAAACAAGATTTTGTTTTTGTTTTCTCAGATCGCGATTCTCTGTTTAACCTCCTATTTTGGTCTCCCCCATCGGCGACGTAACCTACATTGCTCCGATCCGTTCGTAGATTTCAAACTCCGATATCTGTTTCGATTATATTTCTTCCGGAGTCGCGGTGTTTTGATTCGGTTTTTGTTTTGGAGCTGTTTGGATTGGGGAGTTGAAGATCTAAGGATCTGAGTTTTGTAATGATCGGAAGGATTTGGTGAGATTAGGATTTTAAGAGAGAGAGAGATGGATCCGTTATCTGCAATCAGCGAAGAGCTGGCGGAGATCGACGGCCAAATCGCCGACGTCTTCCGTGCATTATCGTAAGCGTTTTAAGTCAATGTCTCTGTTTGGCTTTGGATTCTATTGAATTTCAGAGTTTTTTTCATGGTTGCTCGAAGTTGAAGCCTAATCGTGGTAATTGGATTCGTGAATTTGTGGCAGAAATGGGTTTCAGAAGCTGGAGAAGATTAAGGACTCGAATAGGCAGAGCAGGCAGCTGGAAGATCTCACTGATAAGATGCGGGACTGTAAGAGGTATTTCTCACAATTTGATATTTTTTTAATATCTCAATCAATCATGTGTATCTAAATGTCACTTAATGCTCTGGATAAGTTGGTGGGTTTTGTGAGCCATTATGAATTGATTGGTGATGTTGATGGGAGGTAATGCAGTTTGCTAGAGTTTCAATACTGGTTGGCATACAAATAAATGAGTTTCAGTACTGTAACTTTCAATTAGATCTTCATTTGGAATGTCGAAGTCTTGGTTCTCATTATTCAAAGGTTCAATTGGACTTGGTTTTGTGTATGAACTAATGGTTGATGGTAAGAAAGTACATTTTTATGGGATTGCATTTCACGTTATAAGTTTGTATATTTACAAGGTTTTTTGAACAATGGAAAAAAAGCTCGATGGTCATCAGCTTCACCTTGAAGATTGGTGAACTATGTAATGTACGCATGGAAAAATCCTTCCTGGCCATTTGACAATTTTATTTCTTGACCCCCTTAACTCTTACCAGCTCTAGGATGAGATAGACTTGGCAAATTGGCAATGGTGATTAATTTCATTTCTAATTTCATTCTCCTTTCAATTTCATTCTTCTTCATTTGAATATGCAATACAATGAGCTTCCTCTTTCTTTCGAAGTTTTTTTCAAGTAGGAATCTAGTGAACGCTTGGAAGTGGGGGTGTTGGAAGTGTATTGAAACTCAGGTCGGGATTAAGTCTGAGGTGGAGAATTATGTGCCTTCCCATTACACAGTATGGGGAAATTGGAATAATTATTCAATTTGTAACTAATGTTAGAAGTTGTAGATGAGTTTAACTAAGGTGACATTTTGGTAATCCTTCTCCATTATTTATGAAGGGATAAGAAAGTTTGTGTGTTGGAAGTCCTTTTGAACTCATGGGAATTAATACTTACGTGGAGAATTCTGTGCCTCCCCATTATACTGAAATTGGAAAAACTATACAATTGTGGGTGAGGTTGTGGTTAAGTTTAACTAAGATGGCATCGGGTATCCTGCGCCATTGGGATGGGAATGTCTTATCTGTTGTTGTGCTTGGAATAGTTGACCAGCAGTGGTTGGAAGGCCATTGAATGCCTCTCCATTTACTTGAATTGGAAGATTTATGCAGTTTGTGACTAACGTTGTGGTGAAGTTTAACCCTGCATTTGGTTACTAATCATGGTCCATTGATGGGTTAGAAATGTCTTTTCCATAATTGTGTTTGGGATAGTGGGCTATGGTGAATGCCATCTGCTTCTTATGGACTGAGATATGCATATTAAATCAGCACCAATTCCTTTCATGTGAGCTCTGGGTTTGTTGGTTAGCTTTTAGCTTTCTGCCCAAAATTATCCTTTATTTATAACGTCAATGTTTCTTAGACGTTGCAGTATAGTGATGTAGTATATATAATTTGGCATGTCATTCGAGAAATGAGTTTTACGGATCTGTAATTAATTACAAAATCATATTTCTGACACTCAGTTTGTAGGAGTTGTGGCTATACGATTAACTTTACTTATGTTTAAATTCCAACCTGTTATAGCCATATCTAACTATCTATCTCTCTGTTTATCTTCCTTTCCCCGGCCTGTAGTCAACTATACTTCTCTGTTAAGAAAGTTATAATTTTGTTGTTTTCAGGCTTATCAAAGATTTTGACAAGGAAGTCAAGAATATGGAGAGAAGAATTGATCCAGATACAAGTAGAATGCTGAGTGAGAAAAAGCAATCAATGGTGAGTCACCAATTCTTAACTGTTATTCTTAATTTATTTTAACTGCTTGTTTTGTGTATTCATTTTTGTTTCAACGTTTTTCAAGTTTGTGCTTTGGAATTTTTATGCAGATCAAAGAGTTGAACTCATATGTGGCTCTGAAAAAACAGTAAGATAACATCGGTGAAGTTTTTTAAATTTTCTTTTAAAGAGTGCCCGTACATTGTATATACAGTTGTATAAGTGTGAGTTGACCATGTAATCACCCAGGATTGCATACTATATATGATGTTTCATTGATGTTTCCATACGTGTATTGCATATCACTAGGGAAACCAAAATACCTGGAATATATAAATGCTTTGTTTCTGTGTCTTAATAATTGATTCACAATCATGGATCAAGATGATTATCCAACGCTCCCTATTTTCCAAAATTTTCCGTGTCAATGTCTTTAGGCTATGATGCAATTATGAATGTGTATCCAAATTGAGGACCTTTCATTCTCTGCACTTTAAAAACTATAGGTTCACATGTGCACTTGGGGGACTTGGTTTGGGTGGTAGAGGTTATGCACTGTTTTCCCTAATATTAGACACATTGCCTGCATCAACATAGTTTTTCTAATATCACAAGAAGCATGAGTTAAAATACAGGAAGATAATTGAGTTGTTGTTTGAAATCGAACTGTCTTGTTGTTCTATAACTCTATTGGGTCAAAGTTGTTTTTTAGATGGAAATGTTTTAGTACCATAACTAAATGGTACATATCCTCTTGCTTTTAAGAATAATATACACATGTCTTTTGGTTTTGGTACAGATATGCAACAAATATTGAAAACAAGAAAGTTGATCTCTTTGATGCGCCAGCTAACGAATATGGGGAACAAAATGTGTTGCTAGCCTCGGGTAAGCAAACATATACTTGTTCGCTAAACTGCTATTAGGCATCATTTTCAATAATAATTGGACTAATCCTGGGCTACAAATCTACATCTTTTACCCATCAGCTGATCATTAATGATTTTAAATAGCTCTCCGACACATGCTTGTGTACATGCATGTAGGTCAGTGTAACAAGAAAAGAAGAAGGACAAGTTCCTTTAGTTATAACAGAAAGAGAGATAGGGGTAGTTACAGGCTTGAGTCATGTTTCGGCACATTGCATATTTGTGGTTAAAAATATGAGAGGGAAACAATGAATGCAATGTTTCCTTCTATAAAGTTGTATCAACCATCCAATGCTCTTTCTCTGGAAGCTGAAGGCTAGTGTGCTTTGTGCACTTCATTAGATTAAGTGTTAGTACTCTGTAGACCTCTGTAGATCTGTTTTTGAATCTACGTGGTTTGGTAATATAAATGATTAAATGTAGCCTTTGCCATCAAGTTGGAGGTTCATCAAATTAATCAGAAGTAAATATGACTCTGAGAATGTCCCTTGGCCCATAGCCCGTAGGTCCTGACTCAAGGTTAGAATTCTAGCTCTTCCAGAGTGGTATCTCATTGATGGCTCGAGCCCATCAAAGTACTTGTCAGTTTAAATTACTATACATCTTGAGATTCTTGTGGTGTACAAGACTCCTTGCTCACCGGACATGGCAGTTACTCACATTTCTGTTAACACTGAGTGACAAGGTTCTCACTCTAATGACAGTATCTAGAAAGTGCATCTCTAGTGCATCTCCTGTCTTGTTTGAAATTTGTATGCCTGATGATACAGTAGTGCTTCAATAACCAAGAATTGATTTCCAAGAGATGGCCAATGTTACTACTTTACCTGTATGAATCTGTGATGCTTCAGAAGAACTGGGAGGAGTAGATATGACCTTGCTCGCTGTTCACCAGAATGACTACATTATGAATATCTGGTCTGATCAAGAATTAAAAGGGTTGCTCCAACTGGTGGAGGATTAGAGACCAAATTTAATATTAAAAATAAAAAGTTGTGCATATTAAATTTTTAAGGACGTTACTAAAACTCTAAAAGTATGCGTTTAGGTAATAATTTTAACAGTTGTATTTAATTCAGATGTAATGCTGAAGTTCACCATTTATTGCAAAGGAGGTGAAATTATTGCTCTTTAGCCTCTGCTTGATATAATGTATACTTTATTGTGTTTGCCTTGAAATTGGAAAACAGTAAAACCAGATGAATAATTTCTGAACATCGTCTACAAATTTTGCAGGTATGACAAATCAGCAACTTATTGATAATGGACACCAAATGATGGATGAGACTGATCAAGCCATTGATAGAGCACAGAAGGTTGGTTCATCTTCAATATATCACTTCATCATTAGACAAACATTTGTTCCTGCTCCCTGGCGTTGTTAAAAACTTTAAAGTGATTCAAGTGAACTTTTCTTTTTGTTTCTCTTTGTAATAGGTTGTTCACGAGACTATCAACGTTGGAACAGAGACAGCAGCAACTTTGAAGGCTCAAGTATGTATTCAACTTGGAAAATGGAAATGAAGAATTGATATCACATCATTTCAGATACAATTAAAAGTTAAGTTAACCAAATTTAAAAGTCATGGTAGCTAAAGGTATTGTTTCATGTTCAGACTGAACAAATGAGTAGGATTGTTAACGAGCTGGACTCTATCCATTTCTCAATCAAGAAGGCTACTAAGCTGGTCAAGGAAATTGGTAGGCAGGTCAATTTCTGAAATATCCACCTGCTTGTTCATACATTGAGGATAGTTGCTATTTTATTACTCATTGTGATTTTTGAATTTTTCTTTGCTTTTTCTTGTTCTTTTCATATTAGGTTGCAACTGATAGGTGTATTATGGGATTGCTCGTCCTTATTGTCATTGGAGTCATAGCCATCATCATTGTAAAGGTATGAAATATGCATATAATAGCTTTTTAATTTTTTTTTCTTTGTGTTGAATTTTACATATATTAGACTTTGCTTTGTCATCTGCAATTGCGCAAGTAGTTTTTGACATTATTTAATTAACATATAGCCTCATGGATTGTAGAAAATTGTTGTATTCCCCCATCATTTCTTTTGTTGCCGTTGAAGCCACTCATGGCACTTGCATTCTGATGGTGTAAATCTATCCCTAATCTTTAATTACATACAGCCTTTTTGGGTCAAGGCAGTTTGTTTCTCATAAAGCCATTGACTCTTTGATATTTTGGAAGGACATTTGCCAATTTATGGTTGCTCAATTATTTTCAGTGCAATTTTTTTTTGAAAGTTTTTATTCGAGAATGAAAAAATTTGCTCTTGATTATAGAAATATTATTTCCTCCTTGATGTCTTTTATCCATTACATCAGGTTATACAGTCTTGTGAACCTTTTCATACCAAATTGCGTTACGCAATTTGACAAGAATGGTTTGTCCATGCAGTGGATCAGAGAAAAAAAACTTTCATATCACTTCTCATTATTTTGTGGATATATAGTTAAACTATCCTTATATATTTTTTTCAGCTTGTTAATCCGAACAACAAAGACATTCGAGATATTCCTGGATTGGCCCCTCCTGCGATGAATCGAAAATTACTGTGGAATCCTTATTGAAGAGAGTTTGAAACGAATGATCATAAAATTGCCAAGACGATTTGCCTTCATGGTCAGATGGCTGTTAGCTCTGTGATGCTGTTCTTGGCCCTGTTTTATGAAACAGGTAGCGAACAACTTAGAGACTGGCTGAATTTCCAGAAAGCTAGTCTCACTACTGTTGTTGTGCCTTGTTGATTGGCTTCCCATGAGATCTGTTGTACTATCAATTAAAGCGAGGAAAACCTACAATGTGTATTTTAGGTTGTATTGGTTTATACCTTGTATAAAACACAGTTTGATTTTGTAGTCACTTTGTTAAAAGCTCTGTTGGAATTTAACACTTACCAGAAAGTAATGTATTTTTGAGGCCGAGTGAGTTTGAATCTTTGGTGTAGGGGTTTAGCCAAACAAATCCCCATTTTCGTGTCGACTACTTTGTTGGGTTTGTGTGAACTCAAACTTTGCGTCTATGGTATTTGCTTGAGCTCTCACACGTGATGTGTGCAATTTCTAAATTAAGGTAGCAGGACTTACAGCTAAAAAGTATGGTGACCCCAAATGCATCATTGGTTCGCTTTTCATACGACTGTCTTTGGAAACAAGTGATTTTTCAAATCTCATATAATCTTGTTTTTGCGTACTGCTCTTCTGTGGTACTAAAGCTTATAAGCTGACTTAGTTACATTTCTTGCTTTCTCACTCCACAAAGTCTAACATCGGTCGTTTGACTACCAAAAGTTTAACCCCCCACTAGGAGGAAAGAAGAGTCAAACATATATAGTAGGGACTTATAGATTATTAAGTTGCACCCACGTAATAAAATTATGAAGGAGCAGGTGAAAGTGAAACAAGAGTGTAGGAAAGTTATGGTTCTCCGGATTCTAAAGAACTTATGATCTAACTTAAAGTTGTATCGAAGTCTTTTGAGATAAAATTTTATTGGTTATCTTAATCATAAAGATGATAACGGGTTGATGACAGTTTTGCCCTATGTGTCCAGTATCCCGGGTGCTCCGTTATCATTTTTTTTAGAGTAACTTTGGCTATTAAAGCAATTTAAACGGGTATTGAATCGGTTTCCGTGTTAGGAATGCTAAATTTATAACCTTACCCTATTTAGTTGGAAATTCAGGTATCTAGTTGCCATCACCATTAGGGTACAATTAATGTGTGAGAAAAATATTTGCGTAATATGAGGGTCAGATCATGCAGACCCTAAACATAGAAGAAACAAAGAAGAGAATACATCCGAATGTAAAAGAATCTCAAACTATTCAACCATATGAAGAGGCAGCTGAAAAATCAGGCCAATTGAACCCATACCCTTAAGCCTAACGCACCCAATGGAACTCAGGATTCAGGAACAAGAAAAAGATTGTAGTAAGTCAAATGGGTGACAAAAACATAACAACTCCTTTTTGAAAGGGATGCCATTTTAATTGGTACCAAACAGCCAAGTCAAGAAATGTCAATCCAATATCTATTTGGTATTGTAGTGGGAGAAGTTGAACTTAATTTTCTATGTACAAATAGACGCTTTTAATCAATAAACCTACAAGTGCGTTACAACAAAGGTGATCTAAGTATTTGTTTTGTACATTAGATTGTTTGACATTTTTTTTTAATCAGTAGTCATATTCTTCATTTTCTTCCTTCTACTACTTAAATATGAAGCAATCTATAACCAACCTGTAAAAGTAAAACTTTTGAGAGGTGGAGTGGCAAGACTGAAATAAAATTGGCTTGCCTGAAATAAAAGTGGCATTCACATACTTTTCAATGCTTACGTTCGACATTTTCAAAACTTCAATTTCTCACAATTGCACGGGTGAATCATCACTATATAATTAAGAAAACAAATAGTCGGCTACTATTATTGTCACTAAACCAGGGATATTGGAATATATCCTTTTGTTGAGTCTTATGAACTCTTTTCAGTTTTCTCATTATTGATCTTTTACCAAACATGAAAAATACAAAAATGGAAAACACCAATGCTATTGTGCCCTCTAAATACTTTCGTCTTACAAAGTTGAAATAACATTGTTTTTATTGTATCACATGGTCAAGAGTCTTAAGATCATGTGAATGTTGTTTGAAAAAAATCTTAGGGAATACTATTATAGGTTTTATACACATACAAAGAATTCGTACATGGACAATAGTGTTCATCTAAAGGATAATTTTGAAAAAAAATATGATGGAATTATCATTAATGATTTGAGGGAACTAAGATTGAATAAAAAAAGTTCAATTGCCTACGCAATAATTTTTTTCTTTTAAAAAAGAAGGCCACATGCGTGCCGCCTTGAAGTCTTGATTAATGAAAATCTACGTCCATGTTGTCTTATAAAATGAAAAAACATGGTTTTGATTGTATCACATGGTCAACAGTCTTAAGAGTTAAGACGGTCTTAAAAGTTAAGACCATCTGAATGTTGTTTGAAACAATCTTAGGGAATATTCTAGGTTTTATACACATATGAAGAATTCGTACATGCGCAATAGGGTTCATCTAAAGGATAATTTTGAAAAAAAAATGATGGAATTATCACTAATGATTTGAGTGAAATCAGCACGGATGTCATACTCCATAAGATTGGAAAAAAAAATTAAAATCCAATTGCCCATGTATTATTTTTTTTTCTTTTTAAAAAATAGGCTTCGTGCGGTTGCATTCACGCCTTGATTAATAAAAGTTGACGTGAATGTTGTCTTACAAAATTGAAAAAACAATATGGTCAAGAGTCTTGAGACCATGTGAAATTGTGAATGTTGTTTGAAACAGTCTTTGAGAATATTATACACATAAACAGAATTCGTACATGGGCGATAGGGTTCATCTAAAGGATAATTTTGAAGAAAAAAAAATGATGGAATTATCATTAATGATTTGAGTGAAATAAGCACTGATGTCATACTCCATAAGATTGAAAAAAAAATTCAATTGCCTACGTAATATATATATATATATTTTTAAAGAAAAGCTTCGTGCGGTTGATTAATAAAAACTTACTTAAATGTTATCTTATAAAATTGAGAAAACAATGCTTTTATGGTATCACATGGTCAAGAGTCTTAAGACCATGTGAATGTTGTTTGAAACAGTCTTTGAGAATATTACACACATAAAAAGAATTCGTACATGAGCAATATAGTTCGATCATCTAAAGGATAATTTTGAAAAAAAAAACAAATGATGGAATTATCATTAATGATTTTAGTGAAATAAGCCTGAAAAAAAAAAAGTTCGATTGCGTACGTACGTAATATTTCTTTCCAAAAAAAAAAAGTTCATCACATGCTTATTTTCGAATGTGGCAAAAAAAAATGTGGCTTTTCAATAAAATTAACATATTACTTAATCAGCACAATAAAATCTGAAATTAAAATCCACCCTTAACGTAAACGGAAGAAGAATTGCAAATAGAAATCTCTGGCCGGTATCGATCGACCGCCGGGAATGTGTCATACGAGGTAACATTTCTCTAATCCAACAGAACGAAAGCTCTTTCCCTTTGGGACTTTTATCCACAAAGACGACGACTGCAATTACTTCATGGATACGTCACTGGTCTTAAATGAACACCTTCCCTCCTGACCGAGTCACCGACTCGGATATGATATGCATACGTCACTCCTCATCGTCTACCTATCCCCCACTTCACTGTTCCACATCCACAGTGGAACCACATGGCATTGTTTCACAGGACCATTTACGCAGAAGACAGAGCAATGAGGCACGCATTACGTCTGGTTCCTTTTATTATACGTTAATAAGTTTTGAACTTTTGATTGACTACCAAGAAAATTATTTAAGGACAATCCAAAGTCGAGGCTCTGTAGAGACCAAACCAAACGCGCAACGACCAAGACCCGAATAAATGTGAAACCCAGACACAGAATTGCCCAAAGAAAATTAAAGATCCATGTTTGCGTAGGTAGAAAAATCATCCGGCCGTGTTTTAGTTCTGTCCCTTTCAGCCTCTTGGTTTTTTCTCTCAGCTGTATTACACAGACTCTCGATTTGTTTATTTTTATTTTTCTATATTTTCTCCTCCTCTTTATATCTTTCATTCTCAACTCTCTATTTCAATTTCTGTCCAGTCCTTACTCCCTGATCACCTTCAAATTCGATCTGGGTCTGTCTTCTTCCTCTAGCACTTTCTATCCAATTTACCATCTGGGTTTTCCTTCCTCTATATAGGTTGCTCAATTCCTTCATTTTCCATCAGGATTTTTACTTGGGTTCCATTAGTTTACCAGAGTTTCTGCCAATTCTCCTTGTTTTCTTTCTGGGTTTTTCTCTATTTCAGCTTTTGAGCTCTCTTTTTTTGGCTCTCAGTGATATAAAGAAAATATTTTTACAACTACAATCACATACCCATTTGAGACTAGAGAGCTGAATTTTGTTTAGAGCTTGACTAAGAAATGAAGTGCTTCTTTCCTTTCAAATCCAAGAGCAAACAATCGGAATCAAAATCGGCTCCAGAATTGAGAAACAGCAGCGATTCCCTCACTTCGGCTTTAGAGCGTGGCACGAAATCTTCAAGCTCATTGCCTTCACCAAAAAGCATACCGGAATTGTACAAAGAGAAGGAACAGAATTTGATAGCTTTCCCATTCCAAGAGCTCAGGGATTCAACAAATGGCTTCAGCAGATCGCAGAAGGTTGGGGAAGGAGGTTTTGGGAGTGTGTATAAAGGAACAATCAAGCCCAGAAATGGCAAGGGTAGTCCAATTTTGGTTGCCATAAAAAAGTTAAACCCACATAGCTTACAGGTTCCATTCTTATCTTCATCAACTTTAACTGTCCGGTTAACTTTTCAACTTTTCTGTCTGTTTTTCTTCCACTTAGTTTTGCTCCATTACTTGTTGGTTTTCTTAGTCTTGGATGTTGAATGATTGTGATGGTAGCATTGAATGGTATTATATTTTGATCTGAAAAAAGTTATTGTATTTGGATAGTGAATTATTATAGTTTGTTTCTGGGGTTGAATTATTCCTAAAAGTATATTTACATTATATATATCTTCATGTTTTGACTATACTCCTAGTTGTGGCCCTATTCTATATGGGCCTCTTGACCAACAAGGACACACGTGGCATTTTTTTTCCCATCAAGTTTGCTACAGTAATTTTTTGCCCATCAAGGACAGAAATATTTGAAAATTCACTGTAGCGGAATAAACAGTGCCGATTTTTTTTATTGTGGTCAGTAAAAAAACTGTTCATCATGTTTTTATTGACCACAATAAAAATTTTTAGGAACGTTCACAAAGTTTTTACTCACAAATTTTTTTATTGTGGTCAGTAAAAATACTGTTCACCCAGTTTTTATTGACCACAATAAAAATTACTCTTCACCCAGTTTTTTATTGACCACAATAAAATTACTGTTCATTCCGCTACAGTGGATTTTCAAATATTTATGTCCTTGATGGGCAAAGTTTTACTGTAGCAAACTTGATGGGAAAAAATTTGCCACGTTTGGACTTATGGGGCATTTGCCTATTCTATATTTGTTAATAAACATATATTTTTTTAATTGATTAGTACATGTGGTTTGTTTAGTAGATTTATTGGGTCTCTGTGATTTTATCTACATGTTAGTTTAGATTGTCAGTTGAACTTAGATTTTCATTCGATTTATAAGAAACAATATTTAACTCTTCTGTGTACTGTATAAAAGTTTCAATGTAATCCTAAAATACATGGTAGGCACTAGGCATAGTAGAGTGGGGAGGAAAAAGGGACATAAGGTTCACCAATCGATTGTCATGCCTAATTCTTGGCCAATTGGAGTGGGCATGAAATGGAAGTTAGTAATAATCAGAGAATGTGGTAAGGTGAGTGGGGCATGAAAATGAATGTGACATAATGTTTTTTTTTTATTTTTTTGATAAAAAATGTGACATGATGATTAATCTATTGAGGGCGAAAGAAATTGAATGTCTTCTTTGGATCAAGACACGGCAGTTCTGTGGTATACATTACTACATATAATTAACGACCCTACATAGGCTATATGACAAATTTGGACAATCTATATGGTGCTAGAAGTTTAGGAATGTGGAGAGAATATCATCATTTGCAGTGTTAGGAGGAACAAAAAGAAAAGTGATACTAAAATTACCAAATGGATCCATGTAGTATTTGAAAACCATTAGTTAAATGAATGACATGTTCTTCCTTGAACTCAGCTTGTGGTGTTGGAAAACATATTGTTCAGCTACCCTTTGTCAGACAAGGCTCTTTCTCTCAAGAACATGAATTAAAATTTAAAACTAATTGTCAAATTTAACTCTGATATTAGATTAGAGGTAATGACCAAGCTGTTAAAAGATATTGGTCTGTTTCTGTTTGATATATATTACTCTTTTGTACATGTAAGGATGACACACATATTTTATTGAATCCAGTAGTAAGATTTGTCTTTACCTTAGAAATTATCACACATTTAATGAAGCTTTAAGGTTCACATTATTCACATTTTTTTCGAGCCATTATATGTCTCTATTATCATGTGATCTATTTGGTTGCCAAGCTTATGGTTCTTTGATTTTTTTCATATAGGGTCATAAGGAATGGCTTGCAGAGGTTCAATTTCTTGGTGTGGTAAATCACCCAAATCTAGTAAAGCTTCTAGGATATTGCTCTGTTGATGGAGAAAGAGGGATCCAACGGCTATTGGTATACGAATATATGCCTAATAGGAGCTTAGAAGATCATCGTTTCAACAGGGCTTTGGCCCCACTTCCTTGGATTACAAGGTTACAGATAATGCTTGGTGCTGTTCAAGGATTGGCTTATCTACACGAGGGACTAGAAGTCCTGGTGAATATAGTTTTTATTCATTTGACCTGATGTCAGCTTGTTTGCAACTTAAATCTACTATGTCATGTGAACATATGATTCATCTTTTTTATATCTGACCAATTGACACCAGTACCATATCAATGTGTGATCTGTTTAAACTAGTGAAGTACTAGAACTATGACTGATGATTGGGAAGTAGCAACTGCTTGTTATATCATACATAGTTTACTTGTTTGCTGCATTGATAGTTGCATCTCTGGTTTTGGAACTTAGATTGTATGTGCTACTAATATAATTGCCTTGAGCTACGTAGTACATACACCGATGAACATTTTCACTTCGATAACTATCCATTAGGTTGATATACATTGTTCTCTAACAGCGTAAGCTGTTGGGTTCCATTGGTTTTCCCACATGGTATAAGAGTTTGGTGTAAAAGGTCTTGAGTTCAAAACTTTCAAATGATCTTGCACTATTCTTTGCTGTCTAGTATGTTCGAAATTGGAAAATATAATGCTACAGACTAATATAAAAGCAGCATGAACTAAATGATCATACATGTTTTTTGCCATTAATAGGCACTGCTGTTTACTTTAATTCGCTATTCCCCAGATCTTGTTCTCCTATTGCTGTTAGCTTTGAGTCAATTAAGGGGAAACTGAAAATTCTTACTACTTAAAAATGTATAATTTCTTCTTTAAAAAAGAGAGTATAATTTCTTTACTTTGATGTTAATAAGTATAATTTCTTTACTTTGATGTTAATGTTACAATTGTACAGACTTGGTTGAGCTCTGCTTGTGAGCTTGAAACAAAATAAAATACTCATCTTCTATTTTTGCTTCTGACAATTAATTTCCAAATACTGAAGAATTTATCTACGTATGGTAGACTGGCAGACCTCACACAGTAACTTGATCTTTACTTGTTTGAAGACAAGAATCTTTTATATATTTTGTTGAACCTTGTTTTCTTGCATTGTATGAATAGGTGATATATCGAGATTTCAAATCCTCAAACGTGCTCTTGGATGAGAACTTTAATGCAAAGCTCTCAGACTTTGGGCTTGCCAGAGAAGGGCCAAAGGGTGACCGTACTCATGTATCGACTGCGGTGAGTAGATAATAGATAACTTATTTTACTAACTAGCCACAAGTTCTTTAAGAACTCGATGTCAACTTCATTTGGAGGTTGGCACAATCTACTTTGATGTGCAATATTGAGAGGACAAATGGGATTAGTTATTTATTTGCCTTTCTGGTTCTTTGTTTCTTTTTCACAATTTCCCTGGAATTATGGTTCATATTGTATTTCCTTTTGTTGTCAGGTGGTAGGGACCTATGGATATGCTGCCCCAGAGTATGTTGAAACAGGCCATCTTTCAATCCATAGTGACTTATGGAGTTTTGGTGTGGTGCTGTATGAGATCCTCACTGGCAGGCGTGTCTTAGAAAGAAACCGACCAACAGCGGAGCAGAAACTTCTTTATTGGGTTAAACAGTTCCCTGCAGACGGTAAAAAATTCAGCATGATAATAGATCCACTCTTGAGAGACCAGTATTCTCTCAATGCAGCTCGTAAAATCGCCAAGTTGGCTGATAGCTGCCTGATTAAGAATGCGAAAGAGCGGCCAACAATGAATCAGGTAGTAGAGATCTTGAAGCAAGCTATACAAGACTCACAAAAGGGAACCAGCAGCTCTGTAAATAACAGTTTTGGGGCATCTGGGTCTAAATTGGCCAAAAAGAACTCCAAGTAGAGCTGATATAAGAGAGAAGCCTGTGATCAAAAGAGAGCATTATTAATAGTGTCTGCTGTGATTATGTT
This sequence comes from Rubus idaeus, assembly GCA_030142095.1. Classification (NCBI taxonomy): domain Eukaryota; kingdom Viridiplantae; phylum Streptophyta; class Magnoliopsida; order Rosales; family Rosaceae; genus Rubus; species Rubus idaeus. Next base: position 10,245,749 of record CM057969.1, read on the forward strand.
CTGTTTAAATTTTTCTACAGGTTGAAATGTTGGATGTTAAGTGGGAGATGGGAAGTTTTGTACAAATTCCAATTTTGCAGACTTCAAAGATTTTTAGCCTTCTCTGTTTTTACACCCTTCATAATAACCAAAGTTAGGGGGTTTAGTCCTCATGAGGGTGGTTTGACCATTACTGGAGAGGGTGCGGGTACTAATGAATGGTCTTTGTTTTTTTTTTTTTTTGTTTTTGTTTTTGTTTTTGTTTTTTGGAGATTAAAGCTATGAAAATCTTTAATGTAGAAAATGAGAGAATGAAAGTGAAATTGGGCAAGACTCATTTGTCTTAAGATTCATCCCTTTCCCTTCAACTCTTATGGAACCTCCTTCAATAGTAGGATACTTGATCTGAGAAGGTTATAATGATTTCATCACCTCACTGTCAAATGCTGCCTTGCTCTTGTTTTGGCTACTTACATGAATTGGAGAGCCCTTGGAGCTAGAATGTGAACTTGCTTGTTTGCCTTTTTTAGCAAGGCATTGCAGGCTTCGGTCAAGTTCAATTCTTTTCCCAGAGCAAGAAAGGTGACATTGCTATGATAAATTCTGAAAATCAGGAGTGAAACATACAGCTTCTTAGAGGAGTAGAATGAAACAATTTGGTGCCGGATGTGGAAAAATCTTTCGGAATATGAATGGGATGGCATTCGGTGTGAGATAAACCTTATTTGTATGGGTGCCCATTAATTATTGAAATACATATTGATAAGAAAAACAAGTAAAGACTCTAGCGGAAACCGAGCTAAAAGAGAGGGACGGTTATTATATATAGTGAGCTGCCCAATAGAGAAATACAGACTTATTTAAAACTTCTGTAAAACAATTAAGTTGAATAACACCAACATGATCAAGATTAGAAGAGATTAATTCAAATGTTCCGGAATGGAACAGTAATAGAAGCTAGTTAATTTGAAATTAAACGAGAAATCTCGGTTTAAATTACAGCCAGGAAGATTGAAAAACTAAAGAGAGTTTTTGTTGCATGGAATCAAATGGCCTCATACCAGCCCTATAGTCATTTAATTATACAGATTTCTTATGAGAAACAAGCACGAAATTTATTTCTTGCTGATAAAGAAAGCAAAGACATCTTAAAACCTCCCCACATGAAGCCTCGAATTTCAAGTTCTAGGGTAATTATGCTCATTCCCCTGATCGCCAGAATCTCCTAAAAAATGTCAAAACAAAATGACAATTAAAATAAATTATTGTTGATCAAAGGATGAACAACCATATATTGTGTGTTTCCAAACAATTGTGATATGATAATCGATCCGCACATACTAAAAAGTTGAAAGAGTTTCTAGATGTAAGTTTAGCCGGACAACATAAATAAAAGCAACAAGTATGATATAGCTTACCTAACCATTTATCCTTGTACACAGCGGTTTTGACATAAACCCAATCTTTTGAATCTTTTAGGAATTTGAAATAGGCGTATCTCCAAGAACTCTTAAGCAATAAACTGCCACACACTATCCAAAATCCAGTGATGAATCCCAGTACTGTACTGATAATTAATCCCAAGCTTATGAGACCATCATTATCTTGTTCCTTGTTATCACTTTCATTGATTCCATCATCTTGAGTTGTTCCGTCTCCTGAGCAATTTTGTGTCAGTGGTGGTCCGCAAAGTCCATTATTTCCCACATAGGCAGAAGCATTAAAACTCTGAAGTTGAGTGCTTACTGGAATTCTTCCAGACAAGTGGTTGTGTGATAGATCCAAGACTCCAAGAAAATTTAAGGTTGAAAAACTTGAAGGAATTCTACCAGATATCTGGTTTCTTGACAAATCAAGAGATTCCAACATCTTCAAGTTACCAAAGTTTTCAGGAATATTTCCTGTCAATTTGTTGCTCGACAGGTTCAGAGATTTCAACTTTATCATGCTTGTTACACTTTCCGGAATTTCCCCAACCAAATAATTGCTTGAAATGTCAATGCTTCTCAAAAGCGCAACATTTTTCATCCCAAACTTAATCTCTGTTCCTTTCCACACCACTTCTACAAACATATAACCATAATTATCTTCATGAGACAAAGATGTTATGTTACTGAAGCAATGTGGCAAGGTTCCTGAAATATTGTTTCGGGAGAGGTCTAATACATGAATGGTGGCTAGATTGCACAGGGAAAAAGGTATGCTTCCATTGAACTCATTGGATCGTAAGTTTAGAACAAATAAGTTTGTTAGGCTTGGGCCTATCCATGTGGGTATCTTTCCGGATAATTTATTGGCTGCCAGGTCAACAACCACTAATCCTGTACAGTTCTCAAAAGAAGGCAGTTCTCCAGAAAAGTTGTTTCCATATAATCGCAATATCCAAAGGTTCTTTAAGTTGCCTAACCAGCTTGGTACTTTGCCAGATAATTTATTCTTTCCCAAATTCAAATATGTTAATCCTTGAAATTGCATCAAACAATTAGGAAGCTCCCCTGACAGAAGGTTCTCAGAAATGTCGAGAGTCGTCAAATTTGGAGCATGTGTTGCACATAAGTAGGACAGGGATCCTGAAAACATGTTATTCGAGAGAATCAAAGTGTCGAGCGTTGGAGGAACTGATGGTAATGCACCAGAAAACTGATTAAAAGACAAGTCAACAGAGAATATTGGAGGAACTGATGGCAATGCACCAGAAAACTGATTATAAGACAAGTCAACAGAGCTCATTGGAGGAAATGATGGCAATGCACCAGAAAACTGATTAAAAGACAAGTCAACATCTGTCAAGCTTGTGGAGAGATTGGGCACTTTCCCCTGAATTTGGTTCATAGAGAGATCAAGCCGAGTAAGATTTCTCTGCGTTTGAATCCATTTGGGAAAATCAGGGCCCAGCTTGCAAGAGGACAGGTCTAAGTAATCAAGTTGAAATGGTGGATTCCAATTTGAGCTCAGGTTGATAGACAAACGATTACCAGAAACAGACAGACTCCGTAAACGAGAGAGGTTCAGAAAGTGGGCTTCTGTTATGACACCATTCAAAGAATTGTCAGAAAGAACCAAAGCTTCAAGGCTAGAAAGTTGCCCGACACTCTCCGGTACAGACCCGTTAAGTTGATTATACGAAAGATCCAATTCCCTTAACTTTGAAAAACCTATCAAATCTGGCCATGACCCCCAAAACCGGTTATTACTCAAGTATAAGCTCTCGAGTGTGTTCTGAGCACAAGACAAGGTTTTTACAGAGTCCTCAATGTTTTCAGAGAATTGGTTTGACACTAAACTCAATGACTCTAACCTGCAGAAGTTTTGAAAGAATTTTGGTAATCCACCTTCAAGTTGGTTAAAAGAGAGATCAAGAGATAGTAGAGATACCATGTTGAAGAAAACATCTGGGATGGAACCTTGTAACTTATTATAAGAGAGATCAATATGGACAAAGTTGCTACTGACGTTGGCTGTCCAATAAAATATTGAAGAATTCAAAGCATTACGGGAGAGGTCAAGGACTTGAAGAGAGGTGGAAGAATTAATAAACGGAAGTGATCTTAGATTGACATCAGGAAGATAACAATCAGATAGCCGAAGCTCGATCAGTGAAGGGAGCTTGCTTAAAGAATGTGGCCAATTCACAACCTCAGATAAATTTAGATATGACATGTTCAGGTATCTCAAGGAAGAAAGATGAGATAACCACTCAAGATTTTCAAGACTAACATGATCATTATAGGAAAGATCAAGAGTGTGCAAATTAGAGAGATTTCCAAGTTGGGGAGGAATTGGTCCACTAGAATTAACCCATGAAAGTTTCAGTTCTTTCAATTGACTGAAAGAGCCAATGAACATGGGAATCATCATTCCTCCAAAATCAAAAAAACTGAGGTCCAAGTAATTTAGATATCGCAATTCAAGTAGTGAAGGATCAATTTCACCTCTTAAAAAACTAAAGGATAGATCTAGAGTGATGACATGACCTGTTTGGTTGTTGCATGCTATGCCTCTCCACTCACAGCAATCTTTCTCTCTCTCCCAAGAGGCAAGAACATTATACTCATCCACCAGGCCTTGTTTAAATTGAAGAAGAGCATTTCTGTCACTCTCCAAGCACATAATATTGTTGGAGCTTCTAACACTAGAACAAGAAATAGAAAAGGCAATGAGTAGGCATATAAGCCCAACCAGCAGAACAGAATGCATAGACCTACCACTCTGTGTAGTGAACAACATGATTATGATCATGCACAAAGATGATTTGCAAAGTGGGCAAAAAGCAGGCTATATAATGTGGAAAAGTAGAGTCCCATATAAGAATTTATTTATGTTTTTGATGAAACTCTTATAAGAATTTAAATCATGTATATATGTTAATTGCTATTATCTTCAATATTTTTTTGGCCACTCAAAGTAACCTGAAAATTTTATTTCCATCCAAATTGGGTGTTAAATTATTGTTAAGCAAATTATTTAGTACATTTTGAGCCACAATATTTAGTTGAAGCAAATTTTTTTTGGAAACTATACAAGTGACGAAATTGCAATTGACTTGCTTCTATCCATTCCTTCTTTGGAAATTAGTCGACATGACTATGTTTGTGTATAAATAGTTTTGGTTGATCTTGTCCGTATTCACAATTCTTCATTGATAACGATTAGTCACATTGTCAACACCAAACCTACATATACGTCACATTGACCCGAATGAACTTGTGGAATGTATCAATTGCTTGACCTTGACCGTAACCAAAATAAGTTGAAAGTTGGTTTGTGTGGAAATTTCCACAAAGTTAATAGTAACCATATCTCAATGTATTATGTGCATATCATCCGTCGTTACAATCTCATCTATGATGTGCGTTTATACGTCTAAAATATCATAATTTCACAAATGAATATCCCCCCCCCCCCCCCCCCTGTTTTTTTTTTATAATAAAAAGCTCCCACCCAAACCCCTTCCCCTCTCCCCTCCTTCACCCACCCCCCCCTGCAACACCCCAATGTCACCCTAGGCCTATATCATCTTCATCATCATCATTTTTTTTTGATTACTTCCAGTACTAGTCTACAACGTACAAACCTCCCACATACTAAAAACCCTCATATTTCTTGTTTATTCGCATCATTTGCCCCTTATTTTATCATGTTTATTTTGACTTTATATTGTTTTATTGGATTAAATTCAGTTTACTCTCCTGAACTTTACACTAAAAATCATGTTAGTCCATGCACTTTCAATTTCACCAGCAACACCCTTATACTTTTTAATTTCAATTTTATCAGCAACATCCCTATACTTTTCAATTTCATCAGTTTAATTCCTCCATCGGTCAAAATTAACGGTTTGACCGTTAAGTGATGACATGGCATGCCCAGTCATCACTTTTTATATTTTTACTTTTTTATATTTTTTATTATTTTTATTTATGATTTTATATATATATATAGTCTCCTACACATGTGCACATCCGCACGTAAAGTAAAATGCGAACATATGCATCCCGACCAATTGACAACATATACGTATGCAGGAACCGTTCATCGTTTAGATTTATTTTCAATAATTATCCTTGCAAAAAATCAGCTGAACTGAGATTCTTTGGTCTTCTGTACTATAGATTGCGAACAAATACATCCTCGATCAAGGTTGACAACATAAATCTGGTAATCATCGGCTAAACAGTTCTCAATTTAAATTTTTTATTTATCAAAATGATCCTTGAAGGATCGACCTACAATATAGATGGTTTTGTCATTAGTTCTGTATCACTTGCAATGAGGATGTTCGCATTTTATTTTACATGCGGACGTGCGCATATGAAAGGGACTGTATATATATATATATATATATATATATTTTTTTTTTTTTTCAAAGAGAATCAAATAATTTCACTCATACCCTCATGTGGTGACATAATGTTTGGTTAATGTTTTAATTTAACAAATATATTTTGTCTATAATATTTAGGTTTGAGTTCAAAGTATATACAATATATATATATATATATATATAAAGTTTACAAAATATTTATGATTTGTTGCTTAGTCCAAGTGATTGAGCATCAAGCCTCATCCAGAGGTTGGAGCGAACACTCTTAATCAAGGGTTTCCAGATTTATTTGTCGAGAATTTTACGTGGAAAAATCCCACTGACATTGGAGAATGTTTGGTTATCTTATTCGTTGTATAGTTTACGTACAAATACAGTCCGTCGATAAGGTTGAAACGATGAATGCGGTAATCAAATGGCTAAATAATTTCCATTTTGATTTTTTTTTATCAAAATGATCCTATGAAGGATGACCTAAAATATAGACGGTTTTGATCATTAGTTTGCACTCGCAATGAGGATGTTCGTATTTTATTTTAAACTGCGGAGTGCGCATAAAATATCACGTGTCACGTTCTCATTTGTGTATATATACATAAAGTTCCCGACAAAATATTTATGGTTGTCTTAGTTTAAGTGAGATCAAGCCTCCAACCAAGGTTGGAGTTCGAGTTTCGAACACTACTTAATACAGGGTTTCCAAATATTTTTGTTGGGCATTTATGTGGGTCCCACTTGACCATTGAAAACGTGACACGTGACATTTTATGTGGGTCTTCGAGATCTTAATCTTGGATAATGGGTGCTCAAACATTAAACTAACACCACTTGAATTGAATCCAGTCATCACTTTATTGCCACGTGGCAATTATGGACCCCTTTGCTGATTTGTCACGTTCTCATTGGTCAAGTGGGATCCACATAAAATGCCAAACAAAAATATTTGGAAACCCTTGCATCAGGTAGGGTTCGAAACTCTACATAAAATATCACGTGTCACGTTCTCATTTGTCAAGTGGGACCCACATAAAATGCCCAACAAAAATATTTGGAAACCTAAGCATCAGGTAGGGTTCGAAATTCCAACCTTATAGTTGGAGGCTTGATGCTCAACCACTTGGACTAATCAACAAACCATTGGATATTTTGTAAACTTTACTTACTTTGATTCCAAACCTAAATATTATAGACAAAATATATTTTGTTTAAATTAAAACATTAACCAAACCTTACGTCACCACATAGGAGTATACATGAAATCATTTGATTCTCTTAAAAAAAAATATATATAAATAAAAAAAGTAAAAAAAGTAAATAGTGATGACTGGGTATGTCACGTCAGCATTGGAGCTGACTGGACATACCACGTTATCACTTAACGGTCAAACCGTTAATTTTGACCGACGGAATGACTAAACTGATGAAATTGAAAAGTATAAGGGTGTTGCTGATGAAATTGAAAATGCAAAAATTAACATAATTTTTAATGTAAAATTCAAGGGGATAAACTGATCAGTGTGTTGGGCCTTGGCCCACATATGTAACCCAAAGCCATTAAACCCCAAAACTCTCTCTATTTGCTCCTCTCAACTCTCTACTCCTTGCTCTGTATTCATGAAAATAGAGAAAGTTTTCACTCTCGTTCAGACAATTGCCACTGCAACAGTCTTCTCTGCCGTTTCGGCCTGGTACTTTCCGGAATTACGTTCCTTAAGTTCCATTCTTTTGTTTTAGTATTTTTCAAATCATAAATTCTCAACAGGTACGGCTTCATGTTTGGACGAGAATCTGCTCGCAAAGAGCTCGGAAGCTTGATCGAAGACCTTCGCCGCCAAAATCCCAGCTCCGACCCACCACCACCTCATTCCTGAATTCATTGGGTACTCTCATTCTCTCACTCCCCAGTTACTTATTTGTTTACTAAACAATTCTGATTGGGTGTGCTTGGTTGGGTTCAATGTGTGTTCTTGTCGCTACTGATTGTAGAATCAATTAAAACTAGTCTTCAGGTGATTGATGTGGTGTTTGAATCTATGTAGTAGATGCTCTTCCTATCTTCCTATTGGGTACGTGTTAAATAGTCTTCTATTGCTTTTATATTCGGACTCTTTTCCATGTAGTTATGGTTTAGATTAAATGGGAATTGAAATAGCTGTATGAAATGTCATTCAGAATGTGAATTCAGTTTGTGTTTCCTAAGCTCAAGTTTGCATTTTGATTTATGTATCAACTAGGGATCCTTTTATTTGGATTGAAGCTTATTTAGGTGCTTTGCTAAAGCTTGGGAAAGCAATATGTCTTCAGGCCGGACCAAGACAACTCCCCGGACCATCTTTGGCTGTTTTCAGGTCATCCTACACTATCCTTGACAGCGGAATGTGCCTTCCTGTGGAGTTTAGATATTAACCTTAGAACGTTTGTATGCTGACTCACTTTAAAGATACAGCATTCTATTGTGAGATGGTTGTTATTCAAGTGAATGAATTTAGATATGTAGTTGGTGTTGTTGATCATACATACTCTTTGACCTTTCAAATTATTGAAGAGCATTCTGAATTAATGTCAATTTTAGTTGCTGTGGATTTAGAAGCTTTTGCGCTGCCATCATAATGGTGAACTAATGAAAATGTTTTTTGCATTTTCCATGCAATGTTCTCTTTACTTTCCGAAAAGGCTGATGTTACGTTTCTGTTCTGATCTCCTCCGTGGTAAACTTTCCTACACGAACTAGTACGTTCTTCATCAGCAAAAACAAGAAGGATTCTAAAGTTTCTTTGAAATTCGAGAGGTTTGAGCGCAATGTAGAGAATGGGATGAAGTGATGGTTGTTAGAACTCAACTCGAGAAACAGAAAAGTGAAGTGAAAGAAAAGCAGCTTGATATAGATCTTGAGTGAATGTTTTGTGTGTTTCTATAGATCTCCGAAATCCATCTGTGTGCATCCATTTTTTTTTTTTTTGCAAATGTGTGCATCCATTTTTCTTACATACACATATAGTAAATTGTCTGTGGGATTTATTGTGATCTTTTTTGTGTCTGATTGTGATCTGCATAAGAACACAATAGAGGGGAGAGAGAAATGAGAGAGGAGAAATTCATAGAAGAGGAGAAGGGTAAAGAAGGAAAATCAATTATGTGAATTTTTTAATTAAATATCTTTTCAGTAAGAAGAATGAAAGGAGGAAAGCATGACAAGTGTCCGAGTGTGGCTAACACACACTCATGCTGCGTTTGACACTAGCACTCCTCTACGGATCCAGATCCTCTCCTAAACTCTTCTCTCCTAATCTTATCCTCAGCTTTCAATCTCAGCCGTACATTTTATATCCAAAGGTTATCAATAATCCACATCAGCAACTCACTCTTAATAACCCATATATTGACTAACGACGTTCTTTTTTTTTTCTTCCCGTTATCTCACCTGGTCACTCTTCTCGTTCTCCCTTCTTCTCCAAAGTCCATCTTTGAGCAGAATTGTTTTAATCCATGGGTTTTGCTCCAAGCTTGGTTTTAGCAGATAATCCACCAAAGTTTCTCTTGGGGACGACTCAAGAAGCTGTGATGATCTAATCCCTCGCATCAATTAAAGTTCCCAATTTCTCCATCAAAGCTTCCCATCAAAACCTCAGATCATCAAAGCTTCCAATCAAAACCTCAGATCATCAAAGCTTATTGAGTCGTCCTCAAAGGTTTTCGGATCTTGCGATCGTTTCTTGTCTTCTTTTTTTTTTTCTGATAAAACCGTCCCCGATTTCTCCATCAAAGTTCCCATCTTTGAGGTTTTGTTTCCAGAATTATACATATGAACAGAGTAACAGACCCAAGGATTGGCTCCAGATGCAAAAAACTTGAGGATATTGGATCTGGGTTTGGAAGAAAAGTTGAAAACATATATGAGAATTCACAGGTTTCTCTTAAATCATAGATATGAGATTTAGGATTTGATTAATAATATTATGGATAGCTATAAATTCTGCTAAATGTTGAAAACTTGAAACCATGGTGAAGACGAGAGAAGATGAGCTAGTGGGGATGGAGGATGATGATGACGGGAAGAAAGAGAAAAGGGAAACAATAACTCTTATATGGGTATTAAGAGTGAGTTGCTGACGTGGATTATTGATAACCTTTAGATATTAAATGTACGGTTGAGATTAAAAGATGAGGACAAGATTAGGAGAGAATAGCTTAGGAGAGGATCTGGATCCCTCCTCTACTCAGTTTCTCCTGGCACTGTTCATCGGCTTAGTAACAGTGCCGGCTATAGCCGAGCCGATGATGGAAAATACTATTTTACCCCTCCTTCTCTATCAAATTACATCATCAGCTCTCTCTCTCTCTCACACATCCTTGGGTTTTGTCTCTTCGCTCTCTCTCTCTCTCTTCGCTGGTCTTCCTCACCACTTTCATCTCTTACAAATCTAATCACAATAGCCATATTTATGAGTTTCCGAGGAGATTGAGACATAGAGAAAATAACATAGATGAAGATGAGGGGAGAGAGGTAGATATGAGGTTCTCTCTCCTCTGTCGCCTGAATTCCGATCGAGCACTAACAGGCAACACCGCCACCATCAGTGGGTACGTTCGCCAGCCTTCGATTGGCCAAGCCCGATCTCTCACTCCTCACCGACCCAATGAAATAATGGGGTGATTGCACATCAATCTACAGAGAGTACGAATTGGGTAAAGATCATTAGAGAAGATGAAAATTGGGTTCGGAGGTATAAGGAGGTAGTGCTGCTGCTAATTGGCTGTGGTGGTGCATGTCCTTGATCCCATATGTGTCTCTGGTCCTATTGGTTTATAGATCTAAATCCTCTAATTTTTGTCCAGATTCAAAGACTATCAATCAAACATGGGAGAAGACCCACCACAAACATGGGTTCAAAGCTAGACATTCGAAGTTTATATGGGGGATTCAATTTCAATATGAGAGTTTGAAAATTGAAATTGTGGAGGACTTGTGCAACTCTTTATTTGTCTCTGTGTTTTTGCTTAATTAATTCATTCGCTCTTGAAGACGAAGAACAACAAGATTGGAGCAATCGGTGGTCATGGACTTGCAGAGATTTTGACAAAAAATAAAATAAGATCGATGAAGATGCAGATATGATGAAAAAGATGGGCAAATTCTGTAAGGCACCAGTTTAGGCACTTTGCTGTCTTAAATACATGTCACTAACCATGTCAAATATCATGTCACTGAAAAAATGAAAAGGTGCCTTAAGCACCTGGTTCCTTGAAGACGTTCCCGAAAAGATGAACCTGAAAAGATACAGAAACAAAGAGGGAGCATTTGTTGATCAATTGAGAGAGAGAGCAAAAAAAAAAAAAAGTTGATTTGTTTTGGCTTGAGGGGTTAGGCAAGGTCAAACTTAAGACCAAGTGAATTTTTTTTTGAGAGATATAACTCGAAGCCGCCAGACCAAGTAGAGACTAGAGACCAACCAGAGAGATTAGCCAAAAAAAAAGATCAAAGAGAGAGAGTTCATTTTTTGCCAAAATAGAGAGAGAATTTAGATCCGTCCAAAATTTTAAGGAAGTAACAATAATTTAAGTCATCAAAAATTATCCGTATATGAATTGTGGAAGTAATAACTTAACTTTGTGTGGTAATTACCGATTAGAAAGTAAAAACTCACTATTTGGAATGCAATTTCAAGAACATAGGAAATTTCATTTCAATTTGCAATTTTCATTTGTGAACATATTAATTTAGTTTAGGTTAGTTAATTTTTATCCATAATATATATATATATATATATTAAGTGAAATTTCAAGAATTATTAATGACTCAGCGTATACTAATTCACCTTAAATTACTACAATTCATTATGTAATAATATTTGTTCAACATTTTCTTTTTCTAAAAGAGAGTAGATAATTAATCAAATATACATCTTCCAAAGTTTCATTTAAAATTTCTTTGTTTTTTTTTCCAAATTTTTCTTGAATATTTACCGATATCAATATTTTATTGAAATTTTTATCGAAACTCGAAATTTTGGTCCTTAGGTGGATTACACATCCGATTGTTTTGTTTTATTTAATTAAAGCATATTTTTTCCTTTAAGTATATTTGTCACACAGTCGCTACCCTTTCCAGCTACAACTCCCACCTAAGCACCAAGTTTTTCATCTCATAATGTCTACAAAAGAGGTATTTATCAAAGTTTCTCATTTTTTTCTTCTTCTTTTTAGTTATACAAACCAAGAAGAATGATCAACTTCTTTTTCCTTTATTCCTTTCCAGTTTTAAAGTTCTTTGCTACTTTATAAATTCAGTATCTGATCTTCATTCTACATTGCTTTATAATTCTAAATCCTAACATAATATGTATGTCATACATATGTTTGTTCAAATTCGGAAAATTGTACTAATTTATTTGCTGCTTTGCACAAACATATTAATAGCATGATTAGCTCTTCGAAAAGCAATTTAGAGTTTTTTGCTTGCTAAACAAATTTTTTGTATATTTTTAGTATTTTTATATATTTTAAACACTTTTGAAACCCGCAACATCATGCGTGTACTGTTGCTAGTTATACAAGTTGCAGCTGGTCTCTTGCATATGAGTGGGGCACACTTGTTTCCCTTTTCATATAGAACGGTTGTATTCAAAGTTGGGTATTTGCAACTTTTGTTAATAATTTGCAACTCTATTTTGGCTTTCCAAGGTTCTAAACCTTCAATTGGAGATGAATTTTGGCCAATAAGTTCTATATACTAATATAGAACCTTCAATTGGAGATGGCCTAAAAGCTCTTACCATGTAAACGCAATTTCAAAATTTTCTTTAAATTGCCTAGTGAGTTTGGTATTTTTCCAGAAAAAATAAAAAACACATACCTGCTTAATTAGAGGAGTAGCATGAAATAATTGGCTATTTGGGAAATGATCATTTCAGAATATGAATTCTGTGTGTGATAAGCCTTGTTTCCAAGGGATGCTCATTCTTGGCATTACATATATAGACTATAGTAAATAAAGTTAATTAATTAACCAGAAACGTCACGACAAATTGTGTCATAATTTCTGAAACAAGTTAATTAACGGATAGGTAATGTGTTGACTTGTTATCAATCGACTACTCAAACATTATGATCAACTAGATCAAGCATAACAATATTGACTAATTAAAAACTTCTGGAAAACAAGTTGATTTTATAACAGCAACAAGATCAAGATTGGAAGAGATCCATTCAAATGTTTCGGAATGAAACCTTAATTGCAGCTACTTAATTGGATATTATTCGAGAAAGCTATGAGTAGATCACTGACTTACAGGCAGAAAGATAGTAAGCTAGAAAGATTGAGGACTAGTTAAAGATAATTATACAAATGTGTCTGTTTGGATGCATCGAATCAAATGGCCATATATATACCACTCCATATTACATATATTTCATTAATTATACAAATTTCTCGAGAGAAACGAGCATAATATTTATTTCTTGCTGAAAGAAAGAGCAACTTCATCACAAAACCTTCCACGTAGAGTGAGCCTTGAGTTTCCAATTCCGGGATAATTACGCTGATTAGCCTGAGTGCCATAAGCTCCTATCATCATGTCAAGACAAATGACAGTCAAAACACAGAGCTATTTTCAAACAATTAATTGTGATATGATAATGGTTTTGCTCATACTACAAATTAATTTGAAAGAGTACGTTGTAAATTTAGTCTAACAACATAAATAAAATAAAATAAATAAATAAGTATAACATAGCTTTGCTTTACCATTTATCTTTGAAGTCTTCTCTGCATTTTTTACTTGTACACAACGGTTTTGACATAAACCCAATCTTTTGTATCATCCAAGAATTTGAAATAGGCGTATCTCCATGAACTCTTAAGCAGCAAACTGCCAAACACTATCCAAAATCCAGTGATGAATCCCAGCACTACACTGATAAAGAATCCCAGGCTTATGAGACCATCACTCTCATGTTTCCTGTTATCACTTACGCCGCTGCCTCTAGTGATTCCATGATCTTGAGTCAGTCCATCTCCTGGGCAATTTTGTGTCAGCGGTAGTCCACAAAGTCCAAGATTTCTCACATACTTAGAAGCATTAAAACTCTGAAGCTGCGTGCTTTTTGGAATTCTTCCGGACAAGCGATTGTATGATAAGTCCAAGACACTAAGATAATTTAAGCTTGAAAAACTTGTAGGAATTCTACCCGAAATATGGTTTCTTGACAAATCAAGAGATTCCAACATCTTCAAATTACCCAAGTTTTTAGGAATCTTTCCTGTCAATTTGTTTCGTGACATGTTTAGAGAATTCAACTTTATCATACTTGTTACACTTTCCGGAATTTCCCCAACCAAATAATTGCTTGAAATGTCAATGCTTCTCAAACGCGCAACATTTTTCCCAAACTCAATCTCAATTCCTTTCCACACCACTTCTACAAACATATAATCATAATTAGTCTCATCAGACAAAGCTGTTATGTTATTGAAGCAATGTGGCAAGCCTCCTGAAATCTTGTTTCGGGAGAGGTCCAATACATGAATGGTGGCTAGACTACACAGGGAAAAAGGTATGATTCCATTGAACTCATTGGCCCGTAAGCGTAGAACCAGCAAGTTTGTTAGGCTTTGACCTATCCATGCGGGTATCTTTCCGGATAATTTATTGGCTCCAAGGTCAACAACCACTAATTGTGTACAATTCTCAAAAGAAGGCAGTTCTCCAAAAAAGTTGTTTTCATATAATCGCAATATCCAAAGTTCCTTTAAGTTGCCTAACAAGCTTGGTACTTTGCCAAATAATTTATTCTTTCCCAAATTCAATACTTCTAATCTTTGAAATTGCATGAAACAATTAGGAAGCTTCCCTGACAGTTGATTCTCAGAAATGTCGAGATGTCTCAAATTTGGAGCCTTTGTTGCACATAAGTAAGATAGGGATCCTGAAAACATGTTATTTGAGAGATCCAAAGTGTCGAGCATCGGAGGAAATGATGGCAATGCACCAGAAAACTGATTAGAAGACAGGTCAACTAAACTCAAGCTTGTGGACAGATTTGGCAATTTACCCTGAATTTGGTTCCTAGAGAGAACAAGCCAAGTAAGATTTCTCTGTGTTTGAATCCATTTAGGAAAATTTGGGCCCACCATGCAAGAGGACAAGTCCAAATCATTAAGTTGAAAGGGTGGATTCCAATCTGAGCTCAGGTTGATAGACAAACGATTATCAGAAACATACAGAGACCGTAAACGAGAGAGGTTAAAAAAGTGGGATTCTGTTATGACACCGTTCAAAGAATTCCCAGAAAGATCCAAAACTTCAAGGCTAGAAAGTTGCCCGACACTCTCGGGTAGAGACCCATTTAGTTGATTACTGCTAAAAGACAATTCTCTTGACTTGGAAAAACCTGTCAAATCTGGCCATGACCCCCAAAACCGATTTTTACTCAAGTCCAAGGTCTCAAGTGTATTCTTAGCACAAGACAAGGGTTTTACAAAGTCCTCAATGTTTTCAGAGAATTGGTTTGACTTTAATCTCAATGACTCTAAGCTGCAGAAGTTTTGAAAGAATTTTGGTAATCCACCTTGAAGTTGGTTAAAAGAGAGATCAAGATATACTAGCGATACCATGTTGAAGAAAACATCTGGGATGGGACCTTGTAAATTATTTTGCATCAAGCCAATATGGACAAAGTTTCTGCTGACATTGGCTATCCAATAAAATATTGAAGAATTAAGAAAATTGTAAGAGAGGTCAAGGACTTGAAGAGAGGTGGAAGAATTAATAAAGGAAAGAGATCTTATATAGTTATATGGATATCAGGAAGGTTAATTTGAGATAACTGAAGCTCTATCAGAGAAGTGAGCTTGCTGAAAGATTGTGGCCAATTTACAACCTTAGAAAAATCAAGAAGTGACATATTCAGGTACCTTAAGGAAGAAAGATGAGATAACCACTCAAGATTTTCAACGGTAACATAATTGCCTACAAGATCAAGAGTATGCAAATTAGAGAGGTTTCCAAGTTGGGGAGGAATAGGTCCACTAAAACTGGCATATGAAAGATTGAGTTCCTTCAATTGACTCAAAGAGCCAATGAACTTGGGAATCATTCCTCCAAAATTATTAAAACTGAGGTCCAAGTAATTTAGATGGTGCAATTCAAGTAGTGAAGGATCAATTGCACCAGCTAAAGGAGTTTCAGCAAAAGAATTAGAAGGGAGATTCAAAGTGATGACATGACCTGTTTGGTTGTTGCATGCTATTCCTCTCCACTCGCAACAATCTTTGTTGCTTTCCCAAGAGGCAAGAAGATTAGACTCGTCCACAAGGCCTTGTTTAAACTGAAGAAGAGCATCTCTTTCACTCTCCAAGCACATAATATTGTTGGAGCTTCCAACAGTACTCGAACAACAAGTAAAAGAGGCAATGAGCAGGCATACAAGCCCAACCAGAACAGAATGAATAGACCTACCACTCATTATATTGAACAACATGATTATGAATTTATGATCATGCAAAGAGATTATTTGCAGTGACCAAAAAGCAAGCTATATACAGTGGAAAAGTAGAGTCTCTCATATAAGAATTTAAGGTTTTTATCACAAATAGGACCTAAACTTTATCTTAATTATATACATAGTACCTGAACTTCACTTTTGATCACAAATGGTACCTGAACTTTTTGTTTTCATCATAAATAGTACCTATTGTCAAATCTACCGTTAAAAAAATTAAAACAAATTTCATCCTACGGTCTAAAATTGAAAAGAAAAAAAAACAAAAAAATTTACTCTCTCTCTCTCTCCCTCTCTCTCTCTCTCTCTCCTCTCCCTCTGCACCATAAGGCGCCACCACCTCTGGCCACATCTTGTGTCACCGCCTCCACCAACGGAATCTGAAGCTTCCGGCAAGACAAACCCACCCGGGTTTGAAGCCACACTCACCGGAAATCGGCCTTGAGGACCGCCGGAAAAGCTTGAAATTTCAAGCTTTGATTCCGACCTCCTCTGTCCACTTCCGATCCTCCAAACCAATTGGGCTTTGAAGGCCTCCATCTCAGTAACCTAGTGGTACCCTCAATTTTCAACGTTGATCACTGTACGTGGAGGATTGAGGTCGTCGACTTTTCGATTTTTGGAACTTCTGACATCAATATCTCTCGACCTACTTTGAATCTTACCTTGATGTAGTTACATAATTTCATCCTTGGATTGTACTCTACATGTTGATATAAACTTTGTGGTCATTGGAGATGGTTGACGGCGGCGCCGAGGGAGAGGAGAGAGAGTTTCAATTTTTTTTACTGAAAATTGAGTGTATGTATCATTTGGGATGAAAACGAAAAGATCAAGTACCATTTAAGATAAAAATGAAAAGTTCGGGTACTGGTTGTAATTAAAAGTGAAGTTCAGGTGCTATGTATATAATTGACATAAAGTTTAGATATTATTTGTGATAAAAACTCAAGAATTTAAATCCGGTGTGTGTATATATATGTATATATATATATATATATTGTGTGTGTATATATATGTGTGTTGCTAGTGTCTTCAATTTCTATTGGTCACCCATTCTTGTTTTTTTTTTTGTAGGCCCTGCACCCGTTCTTGTTTTTTTTTTCTTTTGTTTTTTATTTCTGTCTTTACGTTTGTGTAGCATCGGTCTCTTGTCTCGGCTTGTTGTCTTTCAACGAGTCCGGCTCTATGTGGTCAATCGTTTTCACACTAGAAATATAATGGGATATTTGGGCTGTAATTATTTTATCTTATGTATTATCTCTTCGTTGGCGATGAGATGACTGGTGTTTATCTTTCCTTGTGAGTCTGAGTCATGACCCATTTGGTTTGCCGACGTTGTTTTCAACCTTATTTGGCCCATGCCGGATTTGTGGTCCTCTGCCTCCTGGTCATTTAGAGATCTATAGCTCTCTTTTCACTATTAAGGTTAGAGGAATGTTATATTTGTTGATCTAACTTTGAGTTAGAAGTAGGTCGTTCTGATACTATGTGATATTGTAATTATATTTGTAACTTTCCTTCTAGTTACATGTAAGTGTCGAAACCATAATTGAGTTGCTTTTGAGGCAAGACTTAGGACATTGGACGACTTGACTAATCATGGGCGAACATGAAAGGAAATGCCCCGAAAGGTTGATCAAGACTCATGATCATGTGAGTTGACCTTGACTGTAATCAATATGAGTTGAAACTTGAAAGTTATTGAATTGTGTGGAAATTTCCACAAGTTAATAGCAACCATATATCAAAGTTTGAAAAATTGCATATCAAAGTTTGAAAAATTGCTAACCGCTAGTCAAGTGGCGGGTAGAGAATCAGCGTCTAGAGGATTAATTGGATTGTATTTTTTTAATTTTATTTTATAGAACATATATATTATAAATTTATAATTTTATTATTCCACACATAATTTTGAAATTTACTTGTTTATAGCATTGGACATTTAGTCAAAGTACCATTTCATTAGTCATTAATTTTGTTTTGAATTGGAATAGCCCCCTCTCTCTTTTTTCTCTCCCAAAGTCATGTTCTCTCTCTCTCTCTCTCTCTGTATTCGCTGGAAACCATTGCCTTCAGCCACTGGTGAGTGACACCACCCTTGCCAAAACACTCAAGGCTCGACGGCGAGCAAACCCAAGCCACAACCACACCAAGCAAGATCTGCCTCGACTTGTCGCCATTCTGGCTACCTCTATCTCTCCCTCTTCTCCGATCTTCTTCTTCGAATTGATCTCTCTACCAGCTCACTCAAGCAACCTGCCATTTTTGTCCAGAGCTCCTCTTCTCTCCATTTGAAAAAATTCCCGATTTAGCCGATTTTGTCCTATATTTTTGCCGATTTTATGAAGATCGATTAACCCTACCGATAGAACATAAATCAAATCGGCAGGGTACCTTTTAGTGATTAATCGGTCCTAATCGGAGATTTTTCGAACCTTGGTGCATACTATCCATTGTTACAATTAATCTTACCTATTGAGAATGCTATTTTAAACTTTATCTTATTCAATCCACTGCATGTGCTTGGAAAGAGATAAGAAGGAAAGGAAACAAAGTTTTGGTGTTTAGCATGAAAGACTAGAATGATCAATTGATCATCCATTGTTACAATCTTACCTATGATGTGTCTTAATACGTCTAAAATGTAGACTAAATATCACTTTTGGTCGCTCAACTTTGACATATTCGATACTTTCATCACTGAAATTTTAGAAATATCACTTTGGTCACTCAAGTTTGAAATCGAATCACTTTTGTCACTCATTTGTAAATAATATATTTTCTTAAGGATATTTTGGCAAAATTGCTTTAAAATCTCTCTCTCTCTCTCTCTCTCTCTCTCTCTCTCTCTCTGTCTGTCCGTCAAGCATCTCTTGATCCAGTCACCTTCACACGTCACCACCCTCACCAAGGGAAGCAGAAGAGGCTGGCGAACTTAACCCAGGAAATATCGACCCGAACCGTTCATGTTAGCCACTGCACGCTCCGCCGTAAATTCCAACTTTGAAAGAATACAAGTTCTTGAGCAATGAGTTTTTAACTAAAGATTTCTCTACTTTCATAGCCTTTCTAAATGGTATTTCTAGGCTATTGGAAAGAATGAAGTAAGAAGGAGTAGAGAGATACAGATTTTAAAGACAATTTTGCCAAAATATCCTTAAGAAAATATATTATTTACAAATGAGTGACAAAAGTGATTCGATTTCAAACTTGAGTGACCAAAGTGACATTTCTAAAATTTCAGTGATGAAAGTATCGAATATGTCAAAGTTGAGCGACCAAAAGTGATATTTAGTCTACATTTTAGACGTATTAAGACACATCATAGGTAAGATTGTAACAATGGATGATCAATTGATCATTCTAGTCTTTCATGCTAAACACCAAAACTTTGTTTCCTTTCCTTCTTATCTCTTTCCAAGCACATGCAGTGGATTGAATAAGATAAAGTTTAAAATAGCATTCTCAATAGGTAAGATTAATTGTAACAATGGATAGTATGCACCAAGGTTCGAAAATCTCCGATTAGGACCGATTAATCACTAAAAGGTACCTGCCGATTTGATTTATGTTCTATCGGTAGGGTTAATCGATCTTCATAAAATCGGCAAAAATATAGGACAAAATCGGCTAAATCGGGAATTTTTTTTAAATGGAGAGAAGAGGAGCTCTGGACAAAAATGGCAGGTTGCTTGAGTGAGCTGGTAGAGAGATCAATTCGAAGAAGAAGATCGGAGAAGAGGGAGAGAGTAGAGGTAGCGGAATGGCGACAAGTCGAGGCAGATCTTGCTTGGTGTGGTTGTGGCTTGGGTTTGCTCGCCGTCGAGCCTTGAGTGTTTTGGCAAGGGTGGTGTCACTCGCCAGTGGCTGAAGGCAATGGTTTCCAGCGAATACAGAGAGAGAGAGAGAGAGAGAGAGAGAACATGACTTTGGGAGAGAAAAAAGAGAGAGGGGGGCTATTCCAATTCAAAACAAAATTAATGACTAATGAAATGGTACTTTGACTAAATGTCCAATGCTATAAACAAGTAAATTTCAAAATTATGTGTGGAATAATAAAATTATAAATTTATAATATATATGTTCTATAAAATAAAATTAAAAAAATACAATCCAATTAATCCTCTAGACGCTGATTCTCTACCCGCCACTTGACTAGCGGTTAGCAATTTTTCAAACTTTGATATATGGTTGCTATTAACTTGTGGAAATTTCCACACAATTCACTAACTTTCAAGTTTCAACTCATATTGATTACAGTCAAGGTCAACTCACATGATCATGAGTCTTGATCAACCTTTCGGGGCATTTCCTTTCATGTTCGCCCATGATTAGTCAAGTCGTCCAATGTCCTAAGTCTTGCCTCAAAAGCAACTCAATTATGGTTTCGACACTTACATGTAACTAGAAGGAAAGTTACAAATATAATTACAATATCACATAGTATCCAGAACGACCTACTTCTAACTCAAAGTTAGATCAACAAATATAACATTCCTCTAACCTTAATAGTGAAAAGAGAGCTATAGATCTCTAAATGACCAGGAGGCAGAGACGACCACAAATCCGGCATGGGCCAAATAAGGTTGAAAACAACGTCGGCAAACCAAATGGGTCATGACTCAGACTCACAAGGAAAGATAAACACCAGTCATCTCATCGCCAACGAAGAGATAATACATAAGATAAAATAATTACAGCCCAAATATCCCATTATATTTCTAGTGTGAAAACGATTGACCACAGAGAGCCGGACTCGTTGAAAGACAACAAGCCGAGACAAGAGACCGATGCTACACAAACGTAAAGACAGAAATAAAAAACAAAAGAAAAAAAAACAAGAACGGGTGCAGTGCCTACAGAAAAAAAAAACAAGAATGGGTGACCAATAGAAATTGAAGACACTAGCAACACACACATAACACACATATATATATATATACACAGATATACACACACCGGATTTAAATTCCGAGTTTTTATCACAAATGATATCCAAACTTTATGTCAATTATATACATAAACACCTGAACTTCACTTTTAATTACAACCGCACTCGAACTTTTCATTTTTATCTTTAAATGGTACTTGATCTTTTCGTTTTCATCCCAAATGATACATACACTCAATTTTCAGTAAAAAAAAATTGAAACTCTCTCTCCTCTCCCTCGGCGCCGCCGTCAACCATCTCCAATGACCACAAAGTTTATATCAACATGTAGAGTACAATCCAAGGATGAAATTACGTAACTACATCAAGGTAAGATTCAAAGTAGATCGAGAGATATTGATGCCGGAAGTTCCAAAAATCGAAAAGTCGACGACCTCAATCCTCCACGTACGGTGATCAACGTTGAAAATTGAGGGTGCCACTAGGTTGCTGAGATGGAGGGCTTCAAAGCCCAATTGGTTTGGAGGATCGGAAGTGGCCGGAGGAGGTCGGAATCAAAGCTTGAAATTTCAAGCTTTTCCGCGGTCCTCAAGGCCGATTTCCGTGAGTGTGGCTTCAGCCCGGGTGGGTTTGTCTTGCGGAAGCTTCAGATTCCGTTGGTGGAGGCGGTGACACAAGATGTGGCCAGAGGTGGTGGCGCCTTATGGTGCGCGAGGGAGAGGAGAGAGAGAGAGAGAGAGAGAGAGAGAGAGTAAATTTTTTTTTTGTTTTTTTTTTTCTTTTCAATTTTAGACCGTAGGATGAAATTTGTTTTAATTTTTTTAACGGTAGATTTGACAATAGGTACTATTTATGATGAAAACAAAAAGTTCGGTACCATTTGTGATCAAAAGTGAAGTTCGTACTATGTATATAATTAAGATAAAGTTTAGGTCCTATTTGTGATAAAAACCTTAAATTCTTATATGAGAGACTCTACTTTTCCACTGTATATAGCTTGCTTTTTGGTCACTGCAAATAATCTCTTTGCATGATCATAAATTCATAATCATGTTGTTCAATATAATGAGTGGTAGGTCTATTCATTCTGTTCTGGTTGGGCTTGTATGCCTGCTCATTGCCTCTTTTACTTGTTGTTCGAGTACTGTTGGAAGCTCCAACAATATTATGTGCTTGGAGAGTGAAAGAGATGCTCTTCTTCAGTTTAAACAAGGCCTTGTGGACGAGTCTAATCTTCTTGCCTCTTGGGAAAGCAACAAAGATTGTTGCGAGTGGAGAGGAATAGCATGCAGCAACCAAACAGGTCATGTCATCACTTTGAATCTCAATTCTTTTGCTGAAACTCCTTTAGCTGGTGCAATTGATCCTTCACTACTTGAATTGCACCATCTAAATTACTTGGACCTCAGTTTTAATAATTTTGGAGGAATGATTCCCAAGTTCATTGGCTCTTTGAGTCAATTGAAGGAACTCAATCTTTCATATGCCAGTTTTAGTGGACCTATTCCTCCCCAACTTGGAAACCTCTCTAATTTGCATACTCTTGATCTTGTAGGCAATTATGTTACCGTTGAAAATCTTGAGTGGTTATCTCATCTTTCTTCCTTAAGGTACCTGAATATGTCACTTCTTGATTTTTCTAAGGTTGTAAATTGGCCACAATCTTTCAGCAAGCTCACTTCTCTGATAGAGCTTCAGTTATCTAAAATTAACCTTCCTGATATCCATATAAGATCTCTTTCCTTTATTAATTCTTCCACCTCTCTTCAAGTCCTTGACCCCTCTTACAATTTTCTTAATTCTTCAATATTTTATTGGATAGCCAATGTCAGCAGAAACTTTGTCCATATTGACTTGATGCAAAATAATTTACAAGGTCCCATCCCAGATGTTTTCTTCAACATGGTATCGCTAGTATATCTTGATCTCTCTTTTAACCAACTTCAAGGTGGATTACCAAAATTCTTTCAAAACTTCTGCAGCTTAGAGTCATTGAGATTAAAGTCAAACCAATTCTCTGAAAACATTGAGGACTTTGTAAAACCCTTGTCTTGTGCTAAGAATACACTTGAGACCTTGGACTTGAGTAAAAATCGGTTTTGGGGGTCATGGCCAGATTTGACAGGTTTTTCCAAGTCAAGAGAATTGTCTTTTAGCAGTAATCAACTAAATGGGTCTCTACCCGAGAGTGTCGGGCAACTTTCTAGCCTTGAAGTTTTGGATCTTTCTGGGAATTCTTTGAACGGTGTCATAACAGAATCCCACTTTTTTAACCTCTCTCGTTTACGGTCTCTGTATGTTTCTGATAATCGTTTGTCTATCAACCTGGGCTCAGATTGGAATCCACCCTTTCAACTTAATGATTTGGACTTGTCCTCTTGCATGGTGGGCCCAAATTTTCCTAAATGGATTCAAACACAGAGAAATCTTACTTGGCTTGTTGCCTTGTTCTCTCTAGGAACCAAATTCAGGGTAAATTGCCAAATCTGTCCACAAGCTTGAGTTTAGTTGACCTGTCTTCTAATCAGTTTTCTGGTGCATTGCCATCATTTCCTCCGATGCTCGACACTTTGGATCTCTCAAATAACATGTTTTTAGGATCCCTATCTTACTTATGTGCAACAAATTAAAGGCTCCAAATTTGAGACATCTCGACATTTCTGAGAATCAACTGTCAGGGAAGCTTCCTAATTGTTTCATGCAATTTCAAAGATTAGAAGTATTGAATTTGGGAAAGAATAAATTATTTGGCAAAGTACCAAGCTTGTTAGGCAACTTAAAGGAACTTTGGATATTGCGATTATATGAAAACAACTTTTTTGGAGAACTGCCTTCTTTTGAGAATTGTACACAATTAGTGGTTGTTGACCTTGGAGCCAATAAATTATCCGGAAAGATACCCGCATGGATAGGTCAAAGCCTAACAAACTTGCTGGTTCTACGCTTACGGGCCAATGAGTTCAATGGAATCATACCTTTTTCCCTGTGTAGTCTAGCCACCATTCATGTATTGGACCTCTCCCGAAACAAGATTTCAGGAGGCTTGCCACATTGCTTCAATAACATAACAGCTTTGTCTGATGAGACTAATTATGATTATATGTTTGTAGAAGTGGTGTGGAAAGGAATTGAGATTGAGTTTGGGAAAAATGTTGCGCGTTTGAGAAGCATTGACATTTCAAGCAATTATTTGGTTGGGGAAATTCCGGAAAGTGTAACAAGTATGATAAAGTTGAATTCTCTAAACATGTCACGAAACAAATTGACAGGAAAGATTCCTAAAAACTTGGGTAATTTGAAGATGTTGGAATCTCTTGATTTGTCAAGAAACCATATTTCGGGTAGAATTCCTACAAGTTTTTCAAGCTTAAATTATCTTAGTGTCTTGGACTTATCATACAATCGCTTGTCCGGAAGAATTCCAAAAAGCACGCAGCTTCAAAGTTTTAATGCTTCTAAGTATGTGAGAAATCTTGGACTTTGTGGACTACCGCTGACACAAAATTGCCCAGGAGATGGACTGACTCAAGATCATGGAATCACTAGAGGCAGCGGTGTAAGTGATAACAGGAAACATGAGAGTGATGGTCTCATAAGCCTGGGATTCTTTATCAGTGTAGTGCTGGGATTCATCACTGGATTTTGGATAGTGTTTGGCAGTTTGCTGCTTAAGAGTTCATGGAGATACGCCTATTTCAAATTCTTGGATGATACAAAAGATTGGGTTTATGTCAAAACCGTTGTGTACAAGGAAAAAATGCAGAGAAGACTTCAAAGATAAATGGTAAAGCAAAGCTATGTTATACTTATTTATTTATTTTATTTTATTTATGTTGTTAGACTAAATTTACAACGTACTCTTTCAAATTAATTTGTAGTATGAGCAAAACCATTATCATATCACAATTAATTGTTTGAAAATAGTTCTGTGTTTTGACTGTCATTTGTCTTGACATGATGATAGGAGCTTATGGCACTCAGGCTAATCAGCGTAATTATCCCGGAATTGGAAACTCAAGGCTCACTCTACGTGGAAGGTTTTGTGATGAAGTTGCTCTTTCTTTCAGCAAGAAATAAATATTATGCTCGTTTCTCTCGAGAAATTTGTATAATTAATGAAATATATGTAATATGGAGTGGTATATATATGGCCATTTGATTCGATGCATCCAAACAGACACATTTGTATAATTATCTTTAACTAGTCCTCAATCTTTCTAGCTTACTATCTTTCTGCCTGTAAGTCAGTGATCTACTCATAGCTTTCTCGAATAATATCCAATTAAGTAGCTGCAATTAAGGTTTCATTCCGAAACATTTGAATGGATCTCTTCCAATCTTGATCTTGTTGCTGTTATAAAATCAACTTGTTTTCCAGAAGTTTTTAATTAGTCAATATTGTTATGCTTGATCTAGTTGATCATAATGTTTGAGTAGTCCATTGATAACAAGTCAACACATTACATATCCGTTAACTAACTTGTTTCAGAAATTATGACACAATTTGTCGTGACGTTTCTGGTTAATTAATTAACTTTATTTACTATAGTCTATATATGTAATGCCAAGAATGAGCATCCCTTGGAAACAAGGCTTATCACACACAGAATTCATATTCTGAAATGATCATTTCCCAAATAGCCAATTATTTCATGCTACTCCTCTAATTAAGCAGGTATGTGTTTTTTATTTTTTCTGGAAAAATACCAAACTCACTAGGCAATTTAAAGAAAATTTTGAAATTGCGTTTACATGGTAAGAGCTTTTAGGCCATCTCCAATTGAAGGTTCTATATTAGTATATAGAACTTATTGGCCAAAATTCATCTCCAATTGAAGGTTTAGAACCTTGGAAAGCCAAAATAGAGTTGCAAATTATTAACAAAAGTTGCAAATACCCAACTTTGAATACAACCGTTCTATATGAAAAGGGAAACAAGTGTGCCCCACTCATGTGCAAGAGACCGGCTGCAACTTGTATAACTAGCAACAGTACACGCATGATGTTGCGGGTTTCAAAAATGTTTAAAATATATAAAAAATACTAAAAATATACAAAAAAATTGTTTAGCAAGCAAAAAACTCTAAATTGCTTTTCGAAGAGCTAATCATGCTATTAATATGTTTGTGCAAAGCAGCAAATAAATTAGTACAATTTTCCGAATTTGAACAAACATATGTATGACATACATATTATGTTAGGATTTAGAATTATAAAGCAATGTAGAATGAAGATCAGATACTGAATTTATAAAGTAGCAAAGAACTTTAAAACTGGAAAGGAATAAAGGAAAAAGAAGTTGATCATTCTTCTTGGTTTGTATAACTAAAAAGAAGAAAAAAAAAATGAGAAACTTTGATAAATACCTCTTTTGTAGACATTATGAGATGAAAAACTTGGTGCTTAGGTGGGAGTTGTAGCTGGAAAGGGTAGCGACTGTGTGACAAATATACTTAAAGGAAAAAATATGCTTTAATTAAATAAAACAAAACAATCGGATGTGTAATCCACCTAAGGACCAAAATTTCGAGTTTCAATAAAAATTTCAATAAAATATTGATATCGGTAAATATTCAAGAAAAATTTGGAAAAAAAAACAAAGAAATTTTAAATGAAACTTTGGAAGATGTATATTTGATTAATTATCTACTCTCTTTTAGAAAAAGAAAATGTTGAACAAATATTATTACATAATGAATTGTAGTAATTTAAGATGAATTAGTATACGCTGAGTCATTAATAATTCTTGAAATTTCACTTAATATATATATATATTATGGATAAAAATTAACTAACCTAAACTAAATTAATATGTTCACAAATGAAAATTGCAAATTGAAATGAAATTTCCTATGTTCTTGAAATTGCATTCCAAATAGTGAGTTTTTACTTTCCAATCGGTAATTACCACACAAAGTTAAGTTATTACTTCCACAATTCATATACGGATAATTTTTGATGACTTAAATTATTGTTACTTCCTTAAAATTTTGGACGGATC
This sequence comes from Rubus idaeus, assembly GCA_030142095.1. Lineage (NCBI taxonomy): Eukaryota > Viridiplantae > Streptophyta > Magnoliopsida > Rosales > Rosaceae > Rubus > Rubus idaeus. The sequence continues at coordinate 10,272,947 of CM057969.1, forward strand.
TAAATTCTCTCTCTTTTTTGGCAAAAAATGAACTCTCTCTCTTTGATCTTTTTTTTTTGGCTAATCTCTCTGGTTGGTCTCTAGTCTCTACTTGGTCTGGCGGCTTCGAGTTATATCTCTCAAAAAAAAATTCACTTGGTCTTAAGTTTGACCTTGCCTAACCCCTCAAGCCAAAACAAATCAACTTTTTTTTTTTTTGCTCTCTCTCTCAATTGATCAACAAATGCTCCCTCTTTGTTTCTGTATCTTTTCAGGTTCATCTTTTCGGGAACGTCTTCAAGGAATCAGGTGCTTAAGGCACCTCTTCATTTTTTCAGTGACATGATATTTTCCCGGTGACATGGTTAGTGACATATACTTAAGACAGCAAGGTGCCTAAACTGGTGCCTTAGGCACCTGGTGCCTCGCAGAATTTGCCCATCTTTTTCATCATATCTGCATCTTCGTCGATCTTATTTTATTTTTTGTCAAAATCTCTGCAAGTCCATGACCACCGATTGCTCCAATCTTGTTGTTCTTCGTCTTCAAGAGCGAATGAATTAATTAAGCAAAAACACAGAGACAAATAAAGAGTTGCACAAGTCCTCCACAATTTCAATTTTCAAACTCTCATATTGAAATTGAATCCCCCATATAAACTTCGAATGTCTAGCTTTGAACCCATGTTTGTGGTGGGTCTTCTCCCATGTTTGATTGATAGTCTTTGAATCTGGACAAAAATTATAGGATTTAGATCTATAAACCAATAGGACCAGAGACACATATGGGATCAAGGACATGCACCACCACAGCCAATTAGCAGCAGCACTACCTCCTTATACCTCCGAACCCAATTTTCATCTTCACTAATGATCTTTACCCAATTCGTACTCTCTGTAGATTGATGTGCAATCACCCCATTATTTCATTGGGTCGGTGAGGAGTGAGAGATCGGGCTTGGCCAATCGAAGGCTGGCGAACGTACCCACTGATGGTGGCGGTGTTACCTGTTAGTGCTCGATCGGAATTCAGGCGACAGAGGAGAGAGAACCTCATATCTACCTCTCTCCCCTCATCTTCATCTATGTTATTTTCTCTATGTCTCAATCTCCTCGGAAACTCATAAATATGGCTATTGTGATTAGATTTGTAAGAGGTGAGGAAGACCAGCGAAGAGAGAGAGAGAGCGACGAGACAAAACCCAAGGATGTGAGAGAGAGAGAGAGAGAGCTGATGATGTAATTTGATAGAGAAGGAGGGGCAAAATAGTATTTTCCATCATCGGCTCGGCTATAGCCGGCACTGTTACTAAGCCGATGAACAGTGCCAGGAGAAACTGAGTAGAGGAGGGATCCAGATCCTCTCCTAAGCCTGGATTCTCTCCGGCAAGATTGTTTCACTTTTGGGGAGGGCACCCCTCTCTCTCCTCCCCCCCCGGGGGGGGGGGGGGGGGCCACCCCCTAGCCCTCCTAATCTTGTCCTCATCTTTTAATCTCAACCGTACATTTAATATCATAAAGGTTATCAATAATCCACGTCAGCAACTCACTCTTAATACCCATATAAGAGTTATTGTTTCCCTTTTCTCTTTCTTCCCGTCATCATCATCCTGCATCCCCACTAGCTCATCTTCTCTCGTCTTCACCATGGTTTCAAGTTTTCAACATTTAGCAGAATTTATAGCTATCCATAATATTATTAATCAAATCCTAAATCTCATATCTATGATTTAAGAGAAACCTGTGAATTCTCATATATGTTTTCAACTTTTCTTCCAAACCCAGATCCAATATCCTCAAGTTTTTTGCATCTGGAGCCAATCCTTGGGTCTGTTACTCTGTTCATATGTATAATTCTGGAAACAAAACCTCAAAGATGGGAACTTTGATGGAGAAATCGGGGACGGTTTTATCAGAAAAAAAAAAAAAAACAAGAAACGATCGCAAGATCCGAAAACCTTTGAGGACGACTCAATAAGCTTTGATGATCTGAGGTTTTGATTGGAAGCTTTGATGAATTTGATGGGAAGCTTTGATGGAGAAATTGGGAACTTTAATTGATGCGAGGGATTAGATCATCACAGCTTCTTGAGTCGTCCCCAAGAGAAACTTTGGTGGATTATCTGCTAAAACCAAGCTTGGAGCAAAACCCATGGATTAAAACAATTCTGCTCAAAGATGGACTTTGGAGAAGAAGGGAGAACGAGAAGAGTGACCAGGTGAGATAACGGGAAGAAAAAAAAAAACGTCGTTAGTCAATATATGGGTTATTAAGAGTGAGTTGCTGATGTGGATTATTCATAACCTTTGGATATAAAATGTACGGCTGAGATTAAAAGCTGAGGATAAGATTAGGAGAGAAGAGTTTAGGAGAGGATCTGGATCCGTAGAGGAGTGCTAGTGTCAAACGCAGCATGAGTGTGTGTTAGCCACACTCGGACACTTGTCATGCTTTCCTCCTTTCATTCTTCTTACTGAAAAGATATTTAATTAAAAAATTCACATAATTGATTTTCCTTCTTTACCCTTTTCCTCTTCTATGAATTTCTCCTCTCTCATTTCTCTCTCCCCTCTATTGTGTTCTTATGCAGATCACAATCAGACACAAAAAAGATCACAATAAATCCCACAGACAATTTACTATATGTGTATGTAAGAAAAATGGATGCACACATTTGCAAAAAAAAAAAAAATGGATGCACACAGATGGATTTCGGAGATCTATAGAAACACACAAAACATTCACTCAAGATCTATATCAAGCTGCTTTTCTTTCACTTCACTTTTCTGTTTCTCGAGTTGAGTTCTAACAACCATCACTTCATCCCATTCTCTACATTGCGCTCAAACCTCTCGAATTTCAAAGAAACTTTAGAATCCTTCTTGTTTTTGCTGATGAAGAACGTACTAGTTCGTGTAGGAAAGTTTACCACGGAGGAGATCAGAACAGAAACGTAACATCAGCCTTTTCGGAAAGTAAAGAGAACATTGCATGGAAAATGCAAAAAACATTTTCATTAGTTCACCACTACGATGGCAGCGCAAAAGCTTCTAGATCCACAGCAACTAAAATTGACATTAATTCAGAATGCTCTTCAATGATTTGAAAGGTCAAAGAGTATGTATGATCAACACCAACTACATATCTAAATTCATTCACTTGAATAACAACCATCTCACAATAGAATGCTGTATCTTTAAAGTGAGTCAGCATACAAACGTTCTAAGGTTAATATCTAAACTCCACAGGAAGGCACATTCCGCTGTCAAGGATAGTGTAGGATGACCTGAAAACAGCCAAAGATGGTCCGGGGAATTGTTTTGGTCTGGCCTGAAGACATATTGCTTTCCCAAGCTTTAGCAAAGGAAGTGATTTCCTCACTGCCCCCCTGAAGCCATCAACCTACACCCAAGCACCTAAATAAGCTTCAATCCAAATAAAAGGATCCCTAGTTGATACATAAATCAAAATGCAAACTTGAGCTTAGGAAACACAAACTGAATTCACATTCTGAATGACATTTCATACAGCTATTTCAATTCCCATTTAATCTAAACCATAACTACATGGAAAAGAGTCCGAATATAAAAGCAATAGAAGACTATTTAACACGTACCCAATAGGAAGATAGGAAGAGCATCTACTACATAGATTCAAACACCACATCAATCACCTGAAGACTAGTTTTAATTGATTCTACAATCAGTAGCGACAAGAACACACATTGAACCCAACCAAGCACACCCAATCAGAATTGTTTAGTAAACAAATAAGTAACTGGGAGTGAGAGAATGAGAGTACCCAATGAATTCAGGAATGAGGTGGTGGTGGGTCGGAGCTGGGATTTTGGCGGCGAAGGTCTTCGATCAAGCTTCCGAGCTCTTTGCGAGCAGATTCTCGTCCAAACATGAAGCCGTACCTGTTGAGAATTTATGATTTCAAAAATACTAAAACAAAAGAATGGAACTTAAGGAACGTAATTCCGGAAAGTACCAGGCCGAAACGGCAGAGAAGACTGTTGCAGTGGCAATTGTCTGAACGAGAGTGAAAACTTTCTCCATTTTCATGAATACAGAGCAAGGAGTAGAGAGTTGAGAGGAGCAAATAGAGAGAGTTTTGGGGTTTAATGGCTTTGGGCTACATATGCGGGCCAAGGCCCAACACACTGATCAGTTTATCCCCTTGAATTTTACACTAAAAATTATTAATTTCTGCATTTTCAATTTCATCAGCAACACTCCTATATTTTTCAATTTCATCAGTTTAGTCATTCCGTCGGTCAAAATTAACGGTTTGACTGTTAAGTGATAACGTGATATGTCCAGTCAGCTCCAATACTGACGTGACATGCCCATTCATCACTATTTTTTTTTTACTTTTTTTATTTATATATATATTTTTTAAGAGAATCAAATGATTTCACGTATACTCCTATGTGGTGACATAAGGTTTGGTTAATGTTTTAATTTAAACAAAATATATTTTGTCTATATTCTATAATATTTAGGTTTGGAATCAAAGTAAGTATATATATATATATATAAAGTTTACAAAATATCCAATGGTTTGTTGATTAGTCCAAGTGGTTGAGCATCAAGCCTCCAACTAAAAGGTTGGAGTTTCGAACCCTACCTGATGCTTAGGTTTCCAAATATTTTTGTTGGGCATTTTATGTGGATCCCACTTGACAAATGAGAACGTGACACGTGACATTTTATGCAGAGTTTCGAACCCTACCTGATGCAAAGGTTTCCAAATATTTTTGTTTGACATTTTATGTGGATCCCACTTGACCAATGAGAACTTGACACGTCAGCAAAGGGGTCCATAATTGTCACGTGGCAATAAAGTGATGACTGGATTCAAGTGGTGTTAGTTTAATGTTTGAGCACCCATTATCCAAGATTAAGATCTTGAAGACCCACATAAAATGTCACGTGTCACGTTTTCAATGGTCAAGTGGGACCCACATAAAATGCCCAACAAAAATATTTGGAAACCCTTGTATTAAGTAGTGTTCGAAACTCAAACTCCAACCTCTTGGTTGGAGGCTTGATGCTCACTTAAACTAAGCAACAAACCATAAATATTTTGTAAACTTTATATATATATATATACAGTCCCCTTCACATGCACACGTTCCCACGAAAAATAAAATGCGAACATCCTCATTGCGAGTGCAAACTAATGATCAAAATCGTCTATATTTTAGGTCATCCTTCAAGGATCATTTTGATAAAAAAAAATCAATTTGAAAATTATTTAGCCATTTGATTACCACATTCATCGTTTCAACCTTATCTGACGGACTGTATTTGTCTGTAAACTATACAATGAACAGATGACCAAACAATTTCCAATTCGGCTGATTTTTTGCAAGGATTATTTTTGAAAATAAATCTAAACGATGAACGGTTCCGATGATTGATTTATGTTGTCAATTGGTTGAGATGCATATGTTCGCATTTTATTTACGTGCGGACGTGCGCATGTGAAGGGGACTGTATACAGTGATGACTGGGCATACGTATAAAAAGTGATGACTGGGCATGCCATGTTTATACGCATACGTGTATATATATATATATATATATATAAAATCATAAATAAAAATAATTAAAAATATAAAAAAGTAAAAATATAAAAAGTGATGACTGGGCATGCCATGTCATCACTTAACGGTCAAACCATTAATTTTGATCGACGGAGGAATTAAACTGATGAAATTGAAAAGTATAGGGGTATTGCTGATAAAATTGAAAATGCAGGGAAAGTATAGAGGTGTTGCTGATGAAATTGAAATTAAAAAGTATAAAGGTGTTGCTGATGAAATTGAAAGTGCAGGGACTAACATGATTTTTAGTGTAAAGTTTAGGAGAGTAAACAGAATTTAATCCAATAAAACAGTATAAAGTCAAAATAAACATGATAAAATAAGGGGCAAATGATGCGAATAAACAAGAAATATGAGGGTTTTTAGTATGTGGGAGGTTTGTACGTTGTAGACTAGTACCGGAAGTAAACAAAAAAAAATGATGATGATGAAGATGATATATTCATTTGTGAAATTATGATATTTTAGACGTATAAACGCACATCATAGATGAGATTGTAACGACGGATGATATGCACATAATACATTGAGATATGGTTACTATTAACTTTGTGGAAATTTCCACACAAACCAACTTTCAACTTATTTTGGTTACGGTCAAGGTCAAGCAATTGATACATTCCACAAGTTCATTTGGGTCAATGTGACGTATATGTAGGTTTGGTTGTGACAATGTGACTAATCTTTATCAATGAAGAATTGTGAATACGGACAAGATCAACCAAAACTATTTGTACACAAACTTAGTCATGTCGACTAATTTCCAAAGACTTGCCTTGGAATGGATAGAAGCAAGTCAATTGCAATTCCGTGTTTCCAAAAAAAATTTGCTTCAACTAAATATTGTGTCTCAAAATGTACTAAATAATTTGTTTAACAATAATTTAACACCCAATTTGGATGGAAATAAAATTTTCAGGTTACTTTGAGTGGCCAAAAAAATATTGAAGATAATAGCAATTAACATATATACATGATTTAAATTCTTATAAGAGTTTCATCAAAAACATAAATAAATTCTTATATGGGACTCTACTTTTCCACATTATATAGCCTGCTTTTTGCCCACTTTGCAAATCATCTTTGTGCATGATCATAATCATGTTGTTCACTACACAGAGTGGTAGGTCTATGCATTCTATTCTGCTGGTTGGGCTTATATGCCTACTCATTGCCTCTTCTATTTCTTGTTCTAGTGTTAGAAGCTCCAACAATATTATGTGCTTGGAGAGTGACAGAAATGCTCTTCTACAATTTAAACAAGGCCTTGTGGACGAGTCTAATGTTCTTGCCTCTTGGGGAAACAACAAAAATTGCTGCGAGTGGAGAGGAATAGCATGCAACAACCAAACAGGTCATGTCATCACTCTAAATCTTCGTTCTAATTCTTTTGCTGAAACTCCTTTCAGAGATGAAATTGAACCTTTTGCTGAAACTCCATTAAGAGGTGAAATTGATCCTTCACTACTTGAATTGCGATATCTAAATTACTTGGACCTCAGTCGAAATAATTTTGGAGGAATGATGATTCCAAAGTTTATAGGCTCTTTGAGTCAATTGAAGGAACTCAATCTTTCATATTCCAACTTTAGTGGACCTATTCCTCCCCAAATTGGAAACCTCTATAATTTGCATACTCTCGATCTTTCCTATAGTTATCATGTTAGTTTTGAAAATCTTGAGTGGTTATCTCATCTTTCTTCCTTGAGATACCTGAACATGTCATATCTAAATTTATCTGATGTGAATTGGCCACATTCTTTAAGCAAGCTCCCTTCACTGATCGAGCTTCGGCTATCTTTATGTTATCTTCCTGATGTCAATCTAAGATCACTTCCGTTTATTAATTCTTCCACCTCTCTTCAAGTCCTTGACCTCTCTTCCAATTTTCTTAATTCTTCGATACTTTATTGGATAGCCAACGTCAGTAGCAACTTTGTCCATATGGACTTAAGGGGAAATATGCTACAAGGTCCCATCCCAGATGTTTTCGTCAACATGCTATCTCTAGTATCTCTTGATCTCTCCATTAACCAATTTGAAGGTGGATTACCAAAATTCTTTCAAAACTTCTGCAGGTTAGAGTCGTTGAGTTTAGGATGGAACCAATTCTCTGAAAACATTGAGGACTTTGTAAAAACCATGTCTTGTGCTCAGAACACACTCGAGAGCTTAGACTTGAGTGATAACCGGTTTGGGGGGTCATGGCCAGATTTGACAGGTTTTTCAAAGTTAAGGGAATTGGATCTTTCGTATAATCAACTTAACGGGTCTGTGCCGGAGAGTGTCGGGCAACTTTCTAGCCTTGAAGTTTTGGATCTTTCTAACAATTCTTGGAATGGTGTCATAACAGAAGCCCACTTTCTGAACCTCTCTCGTTTATGGAGTCTGTCTGTTTCTGGTAATCGTTTGTCTATCAACCTGAGCTCAAATTGGAATCCACCTTTTCAACTTGATTACTTAGACCTGTCCTCTTGCAAGCTGGGCCCTGATTTTCCCAAATGGATTCAAACGCAGAGAAATCTTACTGGGCTTGATCTCTCTATGAACCAAATTCAGGGGAAAGTGCCCAATCTCTCCACAAGCTTGACAGATGTTGACTTGTCTTTTAATCAGTTTTCTGGTGCATTGCCATCATTTCCCCCAATGAGCTCTGTTGACTTGTCTTATAATCAGTTTTCTGGTGCATTGCCATCAGTTCCTCCAATACACTCTGTTGACTTGTCTTTTAATCAGTTTTCTGGTGCATTGCCATCGGTTCCTCCAACGCTCGACACTTTGATTCTCTCGAATAACATGTTTTCAGGATCCCTGTCCTACTTATGTGCAACACAGCCTCCACATTTGACGACTCTCGACATTTCTGAGAACCAACTCTCAGGGGAGCTTCCTAATTGTTTGATGCAATTTCAAGAATTAGGAATTTTGAATTTGGGAAAGAATAAATTATCTGGCAAAGTACCAAGCTGGTTAGTCAACTTAAAGAACCTTTGGATATTGCGATTATATGGAAACAACTTTTCTGGAGAACTGCCTTCTTTTGAGAACTGTACAGGATTACTGGTTGTTGACCTGGCAGCCAATAAATTATCCGGAAAGATACCCACATGGATAGGCCCAAGCCTAACATACTTATTTGTTCTGAACTTACGATCCAATGAGTTCAATGGAAGCATACCTTTTTCCCTGTGCAATCTAGCCACCATTCATGTATTGGACCTCTCCCGAAACAATATTTCAGGAACCTTGCCACATTGCTTCAACAACATAACATCTTTGTCTTATGAAGGTAATTATGAATATATGTTTGTAGAAGTGGTGTGGAAAGGAATAGAGATTGAGTTCGGGGAAAATGTTGCACTTTTGAGAAGCATTGATATTTCAAGCAATTATTTGGTTGGGGAAATTCCTGAAAGTGTAACACTTATGATAAAGTTGAAATCTCTGAACCTGTCGAGAAACAAATTGACAGGAAAGATTCCTGAAAACTTTGGTAACTTGAAGATGTTGGAATCTCTTGATTTGTCAAGAAACCAGATATCTGGTAGAATTCCTGCAAGTTTCTCAACCTTAAATTTTCTTGGAGTCTTGGATGTATCACACAACCACTTGTCTGGAAGAATTCCAGTAAGCACTCAACTTCAGAGTTTTAATGCTTCTGCCTATGTGGGAAATAATGGACTTTGCGGACCACCACTGACACAAAATTGCTCAGGAGACGGAACAACTCAAGATGATGGAATCAATGAAAGTGATAACAAGGAACAAGATAATGATGGTCTCATAAGCTTGGGATTAATTATCAGTACAGTACTGGGATTCATCACTGGATTTTGGATAGTGTGTGGCAGTTTATTGCTTAAGAGTTCTTGGAGATACGCCTATTTCAAATTCCTGGAAGATTCAAAAGATTGGGTTTATGTCAAAACCGCTGTGTACAAGGATAAATGGTTAGGTAAGCTATATCATACTTGTTGCTTTTATTTATGTTGTCCGGCTAAACGTACATCTAGAAACTCTTTCAACTTTTTAGTATGTGCGGATCGATTATCATATCACAATTGTTTGGAAACACACAATATATGGCTGTTCATCCTTTGATCAACAATACTTTATTTTAATTGTCATTTGTTTTGACATTTTTTTAGGAGATTCAGGCGATCAGGGGAATGAGCCCAATTACCCTGGAACTTGAAATTCGAGGCTTCATGTGGGGAGGTTTTAAGATGTCTTTGTTTTCTTTATCAGCAAGAAATAAATTTCGTGCTTGTTTCTCATAAGAAATCTGTATAATTAACTGACTATAGGGCTGGTATGAGGCCTTTTGATTCCATGCAACAAAAACTCTCTTTAGTGTTTCAATCTTCCTGGCTGTAATTTAAACCTAGATATATTTCTCGTTCAATTTCAAATTAACTATCTTCTATTACTGTTCCATTCCGGAACATTTGAATTAATCTCTTCTAATCTTGATCATGTTGGTGTTTTTCAACTTAATTGTTTTACAGAAGTTTTGAATAAGTCTGTGTTTCTCTATTGGGCAGCTCACTGTATATAATAACCTACCCTGTCTCTTTAGCTCGGTTTCCGCTAGTCTTTACTTGTTTTTCTTATCAATATGTATTTCAATAATTAATGGGCATCCCTTACAAATAAGGTTTATCTCACACTGAATGCCATCCCATTCATATTCCGAAAGATTTTTCCACATCCGGCACCAAATTGTTTCATTCTACTCCTCTAAGAAGCTGTATGTTTCACTCGTGATTTTCAGAATTTATCATAGCAATGTCACCTTTCTTGCTCTGGGAACAGAATTGAACTTGACCGAAGCCTGCAATGCCTTGCTAAAAAGGCAAACAAGCAAGTTCACATTCTAGCTCCAAGGGCTCTCCAATTCATGTAAGTAGCTAGCCAAAACAAGAGCAAGGCAGCATTTGACAGTGAGGTGATGAAATCATTATAACCTTCTCAGATCAAGTATCCTACTATTGAAGGAGGTTCCATAAGAGTTGAAGGGAAAGGGATGAATCTTAAGACAAATGAGTCTTGCCCAATTTCACTTTCATTCTCTCATTTTCTACATTAAAGATTTTCATAGCTTTAATCTCCAAACACAAAAACAAAACAGAACAAAAAAACAAAACAAAGACCATTCATTAGTACCCGCACCCTCTCCAGTAATGGTCAAACCACCCTCATGAGGACTAAACCCCCTAACTTTGGTTATTATGAAGGGTGTAAAAACAGAGAAGGCTAAAAATCTTTGAAGTCTGCAAAATTGGAATTTGTACAAAACTTCCCATCTCCCACTTAACATCCAACCATTTCAACCTGTAGAAAAAATTAAACAGAACATAGTCACAGCAGACACTATTAATAATGCTCTCTTCTGATCACAGGCTTCTCTCTTATATCAGCTCTACTTGGAGTTCTTTTTGGCCAATTTAGACCCAGAGGCCCCAAAACTGTTATTTACAGAACTGCTGGTTCCCTTTTGTGAGTCTTGTATAGCTTGCTTCAAGATCTCTACAACCTGATTCATTGTTGGCCGCTCTTTCGCATTCTTAATCAGGCAGCTATCTGCCAACTTGGCGATTTTCCGAGCTGCATTGAGAGAATACTGGTCTCTCAAGAGTGGATCTATTATCATGCTGAATTTTTTACCGTCTGCAGGGAACTGTTTAACCCAATAAAGAAGTTTCTGCTCCGCTGTTGGTCGGTTTCTTTCTAAGACACGCCTGCCAGTGAGGATCTCATACAGTACCACACCAAAACTCCATAAGTCACTATGGATTGAAAGATGGCCTGTTTCAACATATTCTGGAGCAGCATATCCATAGGTCCCTACCACCTGACAACAAAAGGAAATACAATATGAACCATAATTCCAGGGAAATTGTGAAAAAGAAACAAAGAACCAGAAAGGCGAATAAATAACTAATCCCATTTGTCCTCTCAATATTGCACATCAAAGTAGATTGTGCCAACCTCCAAATGAGGTTGACATCGAGTTCTTAAAGAACTTGTGGCTAGTTAGTAAAATAAGTTATCTATTATCTACTCACCGCAGTCGATACATGAGTACGGTCACCCTTTGGCCCTTCTCTTGCAAGCCCAAAGTCTGAGAGCTTTGCATTAAAGTTCTCATCCAAGAGCACGTTTGAGGATTTGAAATCTCGATATATCACCTATTCATACAATGCAAGAAAACAAGGTTCAACAAAATATATAAAAGATTCTTGTCTTCAAACAAGTAAAGATCAAGTTACTGTGTGAGGTCTGCCAGTCTACCATACGTAGATAAATTCTTCAGTATTTGGAAATTAATTGTCAGAAGCAAAAATAGAAGATGAGTATTTTATTTTGTTTCAAGCTCACAAGCAGAGCTCAACCAAGTCTGCTGACGCAGTACAATTGTAACATTAACATCAAAGTAAAGAAATTATACTTATTAACATCAAAGTAAAGAAATTATACTTTTTTTTAAGAAGAAATTATACATTTTTAAGTAGTAAGAATTTTCAGTTTCCCCTTAATTGACTCAAAGCTAACAGCAATAGGAGAACAAGATCTGGGGAATAGCGAATTAAAGTAAACAGCAGTGCCTATTAATGGCAAAAAACACGTATGATAATTTAGTTCATGCTTCTTTTATATTAATCTGTAGCATTATATTTTCCAATTTCGAACATACTAGACAGCAAAGAATAGTGCAACATCATTTGAAAGTTTTGAACTCAAGACCTTTTACACCAAACTCTTATACCATGTGGGAAAATCAATGGAACCCAACAGCTTACGCTGTTAGAGAACAATGTATATCAAGCTAATGGATATTTATCGAAGTGAAAATGTTCATCGGTGTATGTACTACGTAGCTCAAGGCAATTATATTAGTAGCACATACAATCTAAGTTCCAAAACCAGAGATACAACTATCAATGCAGCAAACAAGTAAAAGATGTATAATATAACAAGCAGTTGCTACTTCCCAATCATCAGTCATAGTTCTAGTACTTCATTAGTTTAAACAGATCACGCATTGATATGGTTGGTCAGATATAAAAAAGATGAGTCATATGTTCACATGACATAGTAGATTTGAGTTGCAAACAAGCTGACATCAGGTCAAATAAATAAAAACTATATTCACCTGGACTTCTAGTCCCTCGTGTAGATAAGCCAATCCTTGAGCAGCACCAAGCATTATCTGTAACCTTGTAATCCAAGGAAGTGGGGCCAAAGCCCTGTTGAAAAGATGATCTTCTAAGCTCCTATTAGGCATATATTCGTATACCAATAGCCGTTGGATCCCTCTTTCTCCATCAACAGAGCAATATCCTAGAAGCTTTACTAGATTTGGGTGATTTACCACACCAAGAAATTGAACCTCTGCAAGCCATTCCTTATGACCCTATATGAAAAAAATCAAAGAACCATAAGCTTGGTAACCAAATAGATCACATGATAATAGAGACATATAATGGCTCGAAAAAAATGTGAATAATGTGAACCTTAAAGCTTCATTAAATGTGTGGTAATTTCTAAGGAAAAGACAAATCTTACTACTGGATTCAATAAAATATGTGTGTCATCCTTACATGTACAAAAGAGTAATATATATCAAACAGAAACAGACCAATATCTTTTAACAGCTTGGTCATTACCTCTAATCTACTATCAGAGTTAAATTTGACAATTAGTTTTAAATTTTAATTCATGTTCTTGAGAGAAAGAGCCTTGTCTGACAAAGGGTAGCTGAACAATATGTTTTCCAACACCACAAGCTGAGTTCAAGGAAGAACATGTCATTCATTTAACTAATGGTTTTCAAATACTACATGGATCCATTTGGTAATTTTAGTATCACTTTTCTTTTTGTTCTTCCTAACACTGCAAATGATGATATTCTCTCCACATTCCTAAACTTCTAGCACCATATAGATTGTCCAAATTTGTCATATAGCCTATGTAGGGTCGTTAATTATATGTAGTAATGTATACCACAGAACTGCCGTGACTTGATCCAAAGAAGACATTCAATTTCTTTCGCCCTCAATAGATTAATCATCATGTCACATTTTTTATCAAAAAAATTAAAAAAAAACATTATGTCACATTCATTTTCATGCCCCACTCACCTTACCACATTGTCTGATTATTACTAACTTCCATTTCATGCCCACTCCAATTGGCCAAGAATTAGGCATGACAATCGATTGGTGAACCTTATGTCCCTTTTTCCTCCCCACTCTACTATGCCTAGTGCCTACCATGTATTTTAGGATTACATTGAAACTTTTATACAGTACACAGAAGAGTTAAATATTGGTTCTTATAAATCGAATGAAAATCTAAGTTCAACTGACAATCTAAACTAACATGTAGATAAAATCACAGAGACCCAATAAATCTACTAAACAAACCACATGTACTAATCAATTAAAAAAATATATGTTTATTAACAAATATAGAATAGGGCCACAACTAGGAGTATAGTCAAAACATGAAGATATATATAATGTAAATATACTTTTAGGAATAATTCAACCCCAGAAACAAACTATAATAATTCACTATCCAAATACAATAACTTTTTTCAGATCAAAATATAATACCATTCAATGTAGCATCACAATCATTCAACATCCAAGACTAAGAAAACCAACAAGTAATGGAGCAAAACTAAGTGGAAGAAAAACAGACAGAAAAGTTGAAAAGTTAACCGGACAGTTAAAGTTGATGAAGATAAGAATGGAACCTGTAAGCTATGTGGGTTTAACTTTTTTATGGCAACCAAAATTGGACTACCCTTGCCATTTTTGGGCTTCATTGTTCCTTTATACACACTCCCAAAACCTCCTTCCCCAACCTTCTGCGATCTGCTGAAGCCATTTGTTGAATCCCTGAGCTCTTGGAATGGGAAAGCTATCAAATTCTGTTCCTTCTCTTTGTACAATTCCGGTATGCTTTTTGGTGAAGGCAATGAGCTTGAAGATTTCGTGCCACGCTCTAAAGCCGAAGTGAGGGAATCGCTGCTGTTTCTCAATTCTGGAGCCGATTTTGATTCCGATTGTTTGCTCTTGGATTTGAAAGGAAAGAAGCACTTCATTTCTTAGTCAAGCTCTAAACAAAATTCAGCTCTCTAGTCTCAAATGGGTATGTGATTGTAGTTGTAAAAATATTTTCTTTATATCACTGAGAGCCAAAAAAGAGAGCTCAAAAGCTGAAATAGAGAAAAACCCAGAAAGAAAACAGGGAGAATTGGCAGAAACTCTGGTAAACTAATGGAACCCAAGTAAAAATCCTGATGGAAAATGAAGGAATTGAGCAACCTATATAGAGGAAGGAAAACCCAGATGGTAAATTGGATAGAAAGTGCTAGAGGAAGAAGACAGACCCAGATCGAATTTGAAGGTGATCAGGGGAGTAAGGACTGGACAGAAATTGAAATAGAGAGTTGAGAATGAAAGATATAAAGAGGAGGAGAAAATATAGAAAAATAAAAATAAACAAATCGAGAGTCTGTGTAATACAGCTGAGAGAAAATCCAAGAGGCTGAAAGGGACAGAACTAAAACACGGCCGGATGATTTTTCTACCTACGCAAACATGGATCTTTAATTTTCTTTGGGCAATTCTGTGTCTGGGTTTCACATTTATTCGGGTCTTGGTCGTTGCGCGTTTGGTTTGGTCTCCACAGAGCCTCGACTTTGGATTGTCCTTAAATAATTTTCTTGGTAGTCAATCAAAAGTTCAAAACTTATTAACGTATAATAAAAGGAACCAGAAACCGTACGTAATGCGTGCCTCATTGCTCTGTCTTCTGCGTAAATGGTCCTGTGAAACAATGCCATGTGGTTCCACTGTGGATGTGGAACAGTGAAGTGGGGGATAGGTAGACGATGAGGAGTGACGTATGCATATCATATCCGAGTCGGTGACTCGGTCAGGAGGGAAGGTGTTCATTTAAGACCAGTGACGTATCCATGAAGTAATTGCAGTCGTCGTCTTTGTGGATAAAAGTCCAAAGGGAAAGAGCTTTCGTTCTGTTGGATTAGAGAAATGTTACCTCGTATGACACATTCCCGGCGGTCGATCGATACCGGCCAGAGATTTCTATTTGCAATTCTTCTTCCGTTTACGTTAAGGGTGGATTTTAATTTCAGATTTTATTGTGCTGATTAAGTAATATGTTAATTTTATTGAAAAGCCACATTTTTTTTTGCCACATTCGAAAATAAGCATGTGATGAACTTTTTTTTTTTTGGAAAGAAATATTACGTACGTACGCAATCGAACTTTTTTTTTTCAGGCTTATTTCACTAAAATCATTAATGATAATTCCATCATTTGTTTTTTTTTTCAAAATTATCCTTTAGATGATCGAACTATATTGCTCATGTACGAATTCTTTTTATGTGTGTAATATTCTCAAAGACTGTTTCAAACAACATTCACATGGTCTTAAGACTCTTGACCATGTGATACCATAAAAGCATTGTTTTCTCAATTTTATAAGATAACATTTAAGTAAGTTTTTATTAATCAACCGCACGAAGCTTTTCTTTAAAATATATATATATATATATTACGTAGGCAATTGAATTTTTTTTTTCAATCTTATGGAGTATGACATCAGTGCTTATTTCACTCAAATCATTAATGATAATTCCATCATTTTTTTTCTTCAAAATTATCCTTTAGATGAACCCTATCGCCCATGTACGAATTCTGTTTATGTGTATAATATTCTCAAAGACTGTTTCAAACAACATTCACAATTTCACATGGTCTCAAGACTCTTGACCATATTGTTTTTTCAATTTTGTAAGACAACATTCACGTCAACTTTTATTAATCAAGGCGTGAATGCAACCGCACGAAGCCTATTTTTTAAAAGAAAAAAAATAATACATGGGCAATTGGATTTTAATTTTTTTTTTCCAATCTTATGGAGTATGACATCCGTGCTGATTTCACTCAAATCATTAGTGATAATTCCATCATTTTTTTTTCAAAATTATCCTTTAGATGAACCCTATTGCGCATGTACGAATTCTTCATATGTGTATAAAACCTAGAATATTCCCTAAGATTGTTTCAAACAACATTCAGATGGTCTTAACTTTTAAGACCGTCTTAACTCTTAAGACTGTTGACCATGTGATACAATCAAAACCATGTTTTTTCATTTTATAAGACAACATGGACGTAGATTTTCATTAATCAAGACTTGAAGGCGGCCGCATGAGGCCTTCTTTTTAAAAGAAAAAAAATTATTGCGTAGGCAATTGAACTTTTTTTATTCAATCTTAGTTCCCTCAAATCATTAATGATAATTCCATCATATTTTTTTTCAAAATTATCCTTTAGATGAACACTATTGTCCATGTACGAATTCTTTGTATGTGTATAAAACCTATAATAGTATTCCCTAAGATTTTTTTCAAACAACATTCACATGATCTTAAGACTCTTGACCATGTGATACAATAAAAACAATGTTATTTCAACTTTGTAAGACGAAAGTATTTAGAGGGCACAATAGCATTGGTGTTTTCCATTTTTGTATTTTTCATGTTTGGTAAAAGATCAATAATGAGAAAACTGAAAAGAGTTCATAAGACTCAACAAAAGGATATATTCCAATATCCCTGGTTTAGTGACAATAATAGTAGCCGACTATTTGTTTTCTTAATTATATAGTGATGATTCACCCGTGCAATTGTGAGAAATTGAAGTTTTGAAAATGTCGAACGTAAGCATTGAAAAGTATGTGAATGCCACTTTTATTTCAGGCAAGCCAATTTTATTTCAGTCTTGCCACTCCACCTCTCAAAAGTTTTACTTTTACAGGTTGGTTATAGATTGCTTCATATTTAAGTAGTAGAAGGAAGAAAATGAAGAATATGACTACTGATTAAAAAAAAATGTCAAACAATCTAATGTACAAAACAAATACTTAGATCACCTTTGTTGTAACGCACTTGTAGGTTTATTGATTAAAAGCGTCTATTTGTACATAGAAAATTAAGTTCAACTTCTCCCACTACAATACCAAATAGATATTGGATTGACATTTCTTGACTTGGCTGTTTGGTACCAATTAAAATGGCATCCCTTTCAAAAAGGAGTTGTTATGTTTTTGTCACCCATTTGACTTACTACAATATTTTTCTTGTTCCTGAATCCTGAGTTCCATTGGGTGCGTTAGGCTTAAGGGTATGGGTTCAATTGGCCTGATTTTTCAGCTGCCTCTTCATATGGTTGAATAGTTTGAGATTATTTTACATTCGGATGTATTTTCTTCTTGTAGAAAACAAATGCAGCCTTATAAGAGACGTGTTTCTTCTTTGTTTCTTCTATGTTTAGGGTCTGCATGATCTGACCCTCATATTACGCAAATATTTTTCTCACACATTAATTGTACCCTAATGGTGATGGCAACTAGATACCTGAATTTCCAACTAAATAGGGTAAGGTTATAAGTTTAGCATTCCTAACACGGGAACCCGATTCAATACCCGTTTAAATTGCCAAAGTTACTCTAAAAAAAAACGATAACGGAGCACCCGGGATACTAGACACATAGGGCAAAACTGTCCTCAACTCGTTATCATCCTTATGATTACGATAACCGGTAAAATTTTATCTCAAAAGACTTCGATGCAATTTTAATTTAAATCATAAGTTCTTTAGAGTCCGAAGAACCATAACTTTCCTATACTCCTGTTTCACTTTCACCTGCTCCTTCATAATTTTATTACTTGGGTGCAACTTCATAATCTATAAGTCCCTACTATATATGTTTGACTCTTCTATCCTCCTAGTTGGGGGTTAAACTTTTGGTAGTCAAACGACCGATGTTAGACTTTGTGGAGTGAGAAAGCAAGAAATGTAACTAAGTCAGCTTATAAGCTTTAGTACCACAGAAGAGCAGTACGCAAAAACAAGATTATATGAGATTTGAAAAATCACTTGTTTCCAAACACAGTCGTATGAAAAGCGAACCAATGATGCATTTGGGTCACCATACTTTTTAGCTGTTAAGTCCTGCTACCTTAATTTAGAAATTGCACACATCACGTGTGAGAGCTCAAGCAAATACCATAGACGCAAAGTTTGAGTTCACACAAACCCAACAAAGTAGTCGACACGAAAATGGGGATTTGTTTGGCTAAACCCTACACCAAAGATTCAAACTCACTCGGCCTCAAAAATACATTACTTTCTGGTAAGTGTTAAATTCCAACAGAGCTTTTAACAAAGTGACTACAAAATCAAACTGTGTTTTATACAAGGTATAAACCAATACAACCTAAAATACACATTGTAGGTTTTCCTCGCTTTAATTGATAGTACAACAGATCTCATGGGAAGCCAATCAACAAGGCACAACAACAGTAGTGAGACTAGCTTTCTGGAAATTCAGCCAGTCTCTAAGTTGTTCGCTACCTGTTTCATAAAACAGGGCCAAGAACAGCATCACAGAGCTAACAGCCATCTGACCATGAAGGCAAATCGTCTTGGCAATTTTATGATCATTCGTTTCAAACTCTCTTCAATAAGGATTCCACAGTAATTTTCGATTCATCGCAGGAGGGGCCAATCCAGGAATATCTCGAATGTCTTTGTTGTTCGGATTAACAAGCTGAAAAAAATATATAAGGATAGTTTAACTATATATCCACAAAATAATGAGAAGTGATATGAAAGTTTTTTTTCTCTGATCCACTGCATGGACAAACCATTCTTGTCAAATTGCGTAATGCAATTTGGTACGAAAAGGTTCACAAGACTGTATAACCTGATGTAATGGATAAAAGACATCAAGGAGGAAATAATATTTCTATAATCAAGAGCAAATTTTTTCATTCTAGAATAAAAACTTTCAAAAAAAAAATTGCACTGAAAATAATTGAGCAACCATAAATTGGCAAATGTCCTTCCAAAATATCAAAGAGTCAATGGCTTTATGAGACACAAACTGCCTTGACCCAAAAAGGCTGTATGTAATTAAAGATTAGGGATAGATTTACACCATCAGAATGCAAGTGCCATGAGTGGCTTCAACGGCAACAAAAGAAATGATGGGGGAATACAACAATTTTCTACAATCCATGAGGCTATATGTTAATTAAATAATGTCAAAAACTACTTGCGCAATTGCAGATGACAAAGCAAAGTCTAATATATGTAAAATTCAACACAAAGAAAAAAAAAATTAAAAAGCTATTATATGCATATTTCATACCTTTACAATGATGATGGCTATGACTCCAATGACAATAAGGACGAGCAATCCCATAATACACCTATCAGTTGCAACCTAATATGAAAAGAACAAGAAAAAGCAAAGAAAAATTCAAAAATCACAATGAGTAATAAAATAGCAACTATCCTCAATGTATGAACAAGCAGGTGGATATTTCAGAAATTGACCTGCCTACCAATTTCCTTGACCAGCTTAGTAGCCTTCTTGATTGAGAAATGGATAGAGTCCAGCTCGTTAACAATCCTACTCATTTGTTCAGTCTGAACATGAAACAATACCTTTAGCTACCATGACTTTTAAATTTGGTTAACTTAACTTTTAATTGTATCTGAAATGATGTGATATCAATTCTTCATTTCCATTTTCCAAGTTGAATACATACTTGAGCCTTCAAAGTTGCTGCTGTCTCTGTTCCAACGTTGATAGTCTCGTGAACAACCTATTACAAAGAGAAACAAAAAGAAAAGTTCACTTGAATCACTTTAAAGTTTTTAACAACGCCAGGGAGCAGGAACAAATGTTTGTCTAATGATGAAGTGATATATTGAAGATGAACCAACCTTCTGTGCTCTATCAATGGCTTGATCAGTCTCATCCATCATTTGGTGTCCATTATCAATAAGTTGCTGATTTGTCATACCTGCAAAATTTGTAGACGATGTTCAGAAATTATTCATCTGGTTTTACTGTTTTCCAATTTCAAGGCAAACACAATAAAGTATACATTATATCAAGCAGAGGCTAAAGAGCAATAATTTCACCTCCTTTGCAATAAATGGTGAACTTCAGCATTACATCTGAATTAAATACAACTGTTAAAATTATTACCTAAACGCATACTTTTAGAGTTTTAGTAACGTCCTTAAAAATTTAATATGCACAACTTTTTATTTTTAATATTAAATTTGGTCTCTAATCCTCCACCAGTTGGAGCAACCCTTTTAATTCTTGATCAGACCAGATATTCATAATGTAGTCATTCTGGTGAACAGCGAGCAAGGTCATATCTACTCCTCCCAGTTCTTCTGAAGCATCACAGATTCATACAGGTAAAGTAGTAACATTGGCCATCTCTTGGAAATCAATTCTTGGTTATTGAAGCACTACTGTATCATCAGGCATACAAATTTCAAACAAGACAGGAGATGCACTAGAGATGCACTTTCTAGATACTGTCATTAGAGTGAGAACCTTGTCACTCAGTGTTAACAGAAATGTGAGTAACTGCCATGTCTGGTGAACAAGGAGTCTTGTACACCACAAGAATCTCAAGATGTATAGTAATTTAAACTGACAAGTACTTTGATGGGCTCGAGCCATCAATGAGATACCACTCTGGAAGAGCTAGAATTCTAACCTTGTGTCAGGACCTACGGGCTATGGGCCAAGTGACATTCTCAGAGTCATATTTACTTCTGATTAATTTGATGAACCTCCAACTTGATGGCAAAGGCTACATTTAATCATTTATATTACCAAACCACGTAGATTCAAAAACAGACCTACAGAGGTCTACAGAGTACTAACACTTAATCTAATGAAGTGCACAAAGCACACTAGCCTTCAGCTTCCAGAGAAAGAGCAATGGATGGTTGATACAACTTTATAGAAGGAAACATTGCATTCATTGTTTCCCTCTCATATTTTTAACCACAAATATGCAATGTGCCGAAACATGACTCAAGCCTGTAACTACCCCTATCTCTCTTTCTGTTATAAATAAAGGAACTTGTCCTTCTTCTTTTCTTGTTACACTGACCTACATGCATGTACACAAGCATGTGTCGGAGAGCTATTTAAAATCATTAATGATCAGCTGATGGGTAAAAGATGTAGATTTGTAGCCCAGGATTAGTCCAATTATTATTGAAAATGATGCCTAATAGCAGTTTAGCGAACAAGTATATGTTTGCTTACCCGAGGCTAGCAACACATTTTGTTCCCCATATTCGTTAGCTGGCGCATCAAAGAGATCAACTTTCTTGTTTTCAATATTTGTTGCATATCTGTACCAAAACCAAAAGACATGTGTATATTATTCTTAAAAGCAAGAGGATATGTACCATTTAGTTATGGTACTAAAACATTTCCATCTAAAAAACAACTTTGACCCAATAGAGTTATAGAACAACAAGACAGTTCGATTTCAAACAACAACTCAATTATCTTCCTGTATTTTAACTCATGCTTCTTGTGATATTAGAAAAACTATGTTGATGCAGGCAATGTGTCTAATATTAGGGAAAACAGTGCATAACCTCTACCACCCAAACCAAGTCCCCCAAGTGCACATGTGAACCTATAGTTTTAAAGTGCAGAGAATGAAAGGTCCTCAATTTGGATACACATTCATAATTGCATCATAGCCTAAAGACATTGACACGGAAAATTTTGGAAAATAGGGAGCGTTGGATAATCATCTTGATCCATGATTGTGAATCAATTATTAAGACACAGAAACAAAGCATTTATATATTCCAGGTATTTTGGTTTCCCTAGTGATATGCAATACACGTATGGAAACATCAATGAAACATCATATATAGTATGCAATCCTGGGTGATTACATGGTCAACTCACACTTATACAACTGTATATACAATGTACGGGCACTCTTTAAAAGAAAATTTAAAAAACTTCACCGATGTTATCTTACTGTTTTTTCAGAGCCACATATGAGTTCAACTCTTTGATCTGCATAAAAATTCCAAAGCACAAACTTGAAAAACGTTGAAACAAAAATGAATACACAAAACAAGCAGTTAAAATAAATTAAGAATAACAGTTAAGAATTGGTGACTCACCATTGATTGCTTTTTCTCACTCAGCATTCTACTTGTATCTGGATCAATTCTTCTCTCCATATTCTTGACTTCCTTGTCAAAATCTTTGATAAGCCTGAAAACAACAAAATTATAACTTTCTTAACAGAGAAGTATAGTTGACTACAGGCCGGGGAAAGGAAGATAAACAGAGAGATAGATAGTTAGATATGGCTATAACAGGTTGGAATTTAAACATAAGTAAAGTTAATCGTATAGCCACAACTCCTACAAACTGAGTGTCAGAAATATGATTTTGTAATTAATTACAGATCCGTAAAACTCATTTCTCGAATGACATGCCAAATTATATATACTACATCACTATACTGCAACGTCTAAGAAACATTGACGTTATAAATAAAGGATAATTTTGGGCAGAAAGCTAAAAGCTAACCAACAAACCCAGAGCTCACATGAAAGGAATTGGTGCTGATTTAATATGCATATCTCAGTCCATAAGAAGCAGATGGCATTCACCATAGCCCACTATCCCAAACACAATTATGGAAAAGACATTTCTAACCCATCAATGGACCATGATTAGTAACCAAATGCAGGGTTAAACTTCACCACAACGTTAGTCACAAACTGCATAAATCTTCCAATTCAAGTAAATGGAGAGGCATTCAATGGCCTTCCAACCACTGCTGGTCAACTATTCCAAGCACAACAACAGATAAGACATTCCCATCCCAATGGCGCAGGATACCCGATGCCATCTTAGTTAAACTTAACCACAACCTCACCCACAAATTGTATAGTTTTTCCAATTTCAGTATAATGGGGAGGCACAGAATTCTCCACGTAAGTATTAATTCCCATGAGTTCAAAAGGACTTCCAACACACAAACTTTCTTATCCCTTCATAAATAATGGAGAAGGATTACCAAAATGTCACCTTAGTTAAACTCATCTACAACTTCTAACATTAGAAATTGAATAATTATTCCAATTTCCCCATACTGTGTAATGGGAAGGCACATAATTCTCCACCTCAGACTTAATCCCGACCTGAGTTTCAATACACTTCCAACACTCCCACTTCCAAGCGTTCACTAGATTCGTACTTGACAAAAACTTTGAAAGAAAGAGGAAGCTCATTGTATTGCATATTCAAATGAAGAAGAATGAAATTGAAAGGAGAATGAAATTAGAAATGAAATTAATCACCATTGCCAATTTGCCAAGTCTATCTCATCCTAGAGCTGGTCATCAAGAGTTAAGGGGGTCAAGAAATAAAATTGTCAAATGGCCAGGAAGGATTTTTCCATGCGTACATTACATAGTTCACCAATCTTCAAGGTGAAGCTGATGACCATCGAGCTTTTTTTCCATTGTTCAAAAAACCTTGTAAATATACAAACTTATAACGTGAAATGCAATCCCATAAAAATGTACTTTCTTACCATCAACCATTAGTTCATACACAAAACCAAGTCCAATTGAACCTTTGAATAATGAGAACGAAGAGTTCGACATTCCAAAAGAAGATCTAATTGAAAGTTACAGTACTGAAACTCATTTATTTCTATGCCAACCAGTATTGAAACTCTAGCAAACTGCATTACCTCCCATCAACATCACCAATCAATTCATAATGGCTCACAAAACCCACCAACTTATCCAGAGCATTAAGTGACATTTAGATACACATGATTGATTGAGATATTAAAAAAAGATCAAATTGTGAGAAATACCTCTTACAGTCCCGCATCTTATCAGTGAGATCTTCCAGCTGCCTGCTCTGCCTATTCGAGTCCTTAATCTTCTCCAGCTTCTGAAACCCATTTCTGCCACAAATTCACGAATCCAATCACCACGATTAGGCTTCAACTTCGAGCAACCATGAAAAAAACTCTGAAATTTAATAGAATCCAAAGCCAAACAGAGGCATTGACTTAAAACGCTTACGATAATGCACGGAAGACGTCGGCGATTTGGCCGTCGATCTCCGCCAGCTCTTCGCTGATTCCAGATAACGGATCCATCTCTCTCTTTTAAAATCCTAATCTCACCAAATCCTTCCGATCATTACAAAACTCAGATCCTTAGATCTTCAACTCCCCAATCCAAACAGCTCCAAAACACAAACCGAATCAAAACACGGCGACTCCGGAAGAAATATAATCGAAACAAATATCGGAGTTTGAAATCTACGAACGGATCGGAGCAATGTAGGTTACGTCGCCGATGGGGGAGACCAAAATCGGAGGTTAAACAGAGAATCGCGATCTGAGAAAACAAAAAAAAATCTTGTTTTATAATAACGAAAATAGAAGAGAGCTTCTTCCCTCGTGATTCACAGAGAAATGTTTTTGGTTTTTAGCTGTTTATGTTTTTGGGTTGGGCGGGGGCGTTTAAAAATTGATGCCAATATTTCGGCCGTTTAATAAGGCGCTTATTAGTCGTATTAGGAACTGAGTGGGACCTGGGACCCAGGACCCACCTATAGAACGCGGTTTTGTGCCGTTTCGATGAGATTCGTTGTTGTGGGCTGTAGCCACTAGCCAGCGGTGGTTTTATATCCCTTTAAACGTGGAAGTATGAATTATTAACTGTGAGACTAACAAATCACAATCTCTATGATTGATCCGTTTTCTGTAGTGATGATGTAAAGTGTTGTTTAGAAAATGAACGGTTCTTATGGTAGAGGTATAAGGTGAACGGTGGTTAATCACAAATAAGATGAATGTGTTAGGAGATAACTTACAAATTGTCCCTAACTTGGGTGTGAAGTTTTTGGCAACAAAAAAATTTGAGATTTTTAACAAATTTAACATTTTGGAAACAAAATTATATAAACATTTCGTAATCTGACGAATCTGACCTAGCAAACTTTTGAAACAACAATTATATGCAATTTGAGATAATGGGTTTTAAATGTTATGTGTTTCGTATCTATTCATATTTTTAGTTGGTTGCATAGACGAAACTAATAATTTTTTTAAGTGCATCAAACAATATGATCCAATTTGACAAATTAACTTTTTACTAAAAATAATGATCTTTTGCAGTAAACAAAAGTAAATATGGTATCGTATAATCACTTGACATTAAGGCTCTTTTCTTAACCGTATGTTATAGCAGCGTTCTTCATCCGCTGCAATCAATCCCCGTTGCTATTGTTGCCCCTTTGAGGTGACTGAGATCATCGCTCATATTAATTTGACGAGAACATTGTTGTCACTTCTTCCTATCAAGCTCATTGCACCTATTCGCGATTAATTGTGTCTAGATTTCGTCATCAACATGTTGCTTGTTTGGGTGGGATTGAGGTAGTCATGCAATATGGTTGTTGATTACTTGATTTTCTAAGGATTGTCGAGCATGGATCTTTATTTGATCGATGATGGGTGTGGGGCTCGTGGCATCCCAACCATTCCTTCTAAATTTCATCCTTCGAACCTACCGATTGAGGATTGTGTGGTCTTAGGCTATTTCTGGTTTGAAGTTTCATCTTATCGATTCGATTCATTAGTAGACATTGAGCTACTCTTATGAAAACAAATATCATTGGACCAACTAAGTCTCAATAATTGATGAACGATTTTAATAGCAATTTTACATTAAAAAATAATTGATTTGTTTGATTTTTTGTAATAATGTGATTTCCTTTTCGAAGAGATTTTGTTAATAATTAGAATAATCACATTTGATTTGGCCCTAAAATTATATCGAGTGGAAAATTGGTTACTTCCCTGTTCCGTCACATGAAACTAAGGCGAAATCCTATTGATTTTTTTTTTCCTATTTTTTCTTCTTCTTAAAATACAAAAATAAAAAGTTTGTTCTAAAAATTGTACTATTATTGTAGCAGTCTCTAATCTCTAATCCAATTGAAGTATTGAACACAAAGCCTTGGGAGTTGGGGACTTGGGGGCCATAGGCAACTGTTGGTTACTGTGGCTTCATTGGCTGTAAGCCTGTAACATTGGTTACTGTGATCACTGATGACATTCCTTTTTTTTTGGCTAACGCTGTAACATTCCTTTATTGGGTCAGTCTCCTCCTCTCCTCCAACCAATTGCACGCCTACACTCTTTAAATATCCCCTGCGTCTTTACGACTTTTTAGGCCCCCAAAGGGCAATTGCGACAAAGAGACAGAGAGAGCAAGAGTCCTCCCCAACTTTTTACCTTGTGTTCTTTTCAACTCAGTCGCAGAAAGAAAGAAAGAAAAGAGACAGAAAAAATCGTTGACGCAAAAACTGGAGTCTTTAGCCCAGGCGTGCATGCTCTCCCAAGCTTTCTTCGCGCCCTTTTGTTTCCCTGTTTTGTCCGTACCTCCGCCATTGTTGTAGGTAAGTCTCTATCTATCACTATCGCCCCACTTTATCTCTATCATGTATCTGCATGTCTTGTGTGATCGTTTTGTGGGTTTTTGTTATGATTTTTTATTCTTGTCTGCTACTTTTAATTTTTTTTTGGTAGATTAGTTCTTTGTTTTCTGATTGTGGAGTATGCATGTATGTGTGTGATTAATTTTGGTCTAAAAGTGCTGCCGCCTTTGTGAAACTCTTATGGTCTTTGGGTAAGAAGAAGTGTATTTGTTCTGCGGAAAGATTTTGATGTAAAAGTGTTTAATTTTGTGATGTTTTTTTTTTATATTTTTTTTTATCTTTTTGGTAGGAAAGGTTGAATCTTTGTGGTTAAGATGTTTGACTATAGCTTGCCTATAGCCAGTAGAACAAGGCAAAGGCAGGACATATTTTACAAGGAGTTCAATGAGAAAAAGAAGCAGCAGAAGAATGTGGGTGGCTCGGCACCCACTGATTTTAAGAAATTGGGATCTGAATATATAGCTCTTTCGGATAGTAGCTTGGAGGATGTCAATTCAGAGGGTTTTGATTCTAGAAAGAGTGTTACCAAGGGAAGTGAGAAAGTGGGAAAGGGGCCAAGTGTGGAGGTTGGTGTCGAGAGAAATATAAGGTTAACATTCGATTTGTCAGCCGATTCTGTAGCTGATTTGGATGATAGTGACAATGCAAGTGTGGGAATCATTAATTTGGATAGTGATAGTGATGATGAGGTGGTGTCGATACGTGAAGAGGGAGGAGGAGATCCTGCCAGT
This sequence comes from Rubus idaeus, assembly GCA_030142095.1. NCBI lineage: Eukaryota > Viridiplantae > Streptophyta > Magnoliopsida > Rosales > Rosaceae > Rubus > Rubus idaeus. The sequence goes on from CM057969.1 coordinate 10,300,715, forward strand.
GATAAGGAAAGCGATCCAATAAGTGTTTATTCTGATGATGATGATGATGATGATGATGATGGTGAAAGTATTTCTGATGATGATGATGATGCAAGTAACTATTCGAATGACGAAGGACGTTTTAATACAGGTTATGAAAGGGAGGTTGCAATGAGAAGTTGTAAAGTGGGAGAGGGGGAAAGAGTTGGTAGTTGTCTGAAGAGAAAGAAAAACTTTGGATTGGATTCTGTTAGGTCTGGTCAAAAGTTCAATTGTGTGGCACAACGAACTCGTTCACGATCTGGAACTCTAAGTGAACCGCACTATCTGCATTCTTCTTCTTGCCAGGAGGATGACAGGGATGAGGTTGCAATGAGAGGTTGTAAAGTGGGAGAGGGGGAAAGAGTTGGTAGTTGTCTGAAGAGAAAGAAAAACTTTGGATTGGATTCTGTTAGGTCTGGTCAAAAGTTCAATTGTGTGGCACAACGAACTCGTTCACGATCTGGAACTCTAAGTGAACCACACTATCTGCATTCTTCTTCTGGCCAGGATGATGACAGGGATGAGGTTGCAATGATAGGTTGTAAAGTGGGAGTGGGGAAAAGAGTTGGTAGTTGTCTGAAGAGAAAGAAAAACTTTGGATTGGATTCTGTTAGGTCTGGTCAAAAGTCCAATTGTGTGGCACAACGAACTCGTTCACGTTCTGGAACTCTAAGTGAACCGCACTATCTGCATTCTTCGTCTGGCCAGGATGATGACAGGGATGATGTTTATGAAAACCGTTGCAGTAGTCAGAGAAATAGGCGTCATGAAATGAAATCAAAGTGCAAGAATAGAAGAAGTGATGACAATGATGAGATCTATACTGGTAGTCCGAACAATGGCTGTGATAAATGGAATGATGTGCAGAAAGCATGTAACAAGAATGAAGGGCCGAAGAAGCTTACTAAGAAAAAGTGCAACAGGGCAAAAAACGATGCCAATGTTTTTGAAATTCTTGCAAATTCAATTTATGAGGATGGTGAATTGCCCCCAGAAGGATCTGGTTCCTTCAGGAATGAATCCCCCAAAAATGATACTCTTCCATTGAAGTTCTCATTTGGTGAGCCACCAAGTATTGTTATAGAGAAGTCAGATTGCGAAATAGAATTAGATAACCTTTTTAAAGAAATGGATTTTGCTCTTAGATCTGCTGAGATTGGTTCCACCGACTGTAATGTGGTAGGTTTTGCATATACAATACTCTTTTAAATCTGCTCTGTAAAATTAGCTATTGTTTATTGTGTTTCATAACTTATGAGTATAAAGTATACAGTTTTACTTGGGTGTCTATCATCATTATTGGTCCTTACATAGTTGGGGAAGTCCAATCATTTTCTGCATATTTAGCTGAGTTTTCTTAAAGATGATAACATAGTTTTGTCTCATTGTAATGTAGGGTAGCATCAACATGGATTTCAGCAAAATATTGTTCTTATATATCATACATGGATGGTTAATATAGAGTAAGAATAGAATTGCATGGTAATTCATATCAGTCAGATACATGAGCCAAATAGTTATTTGGTTCGTTGGTCATATTGATAAAGTAGGCTGCTTTTCTGATTTACACTTCTAGTGTATGCTACTTCGGTGTCATCAGTATCTGAAAGAGCTTTCCTGCTTTGTTATGTGGTCAATGCTAGATAGTCTGTTTTGTTTGTTGCATGGGATTGTTTATAAGTGTAACTATGATTGGTAGGTTGAAAGCAATGACTCATCCCCTCAGGTTGAAAGAAATCACTCATCCCCTCCGGTAAAAGAAGTTTGTCAAGCTACCCTTTGTAGTCAAGGGAACCATCATCTTATACTTGATGAAGAAATTGGACTCATATGCAAATTTTGCCCTCATGTGCACCTGGAGATCAAGTATATCGTACCAGAGTTTGTAAGTAATGCAATTTTTTTATTCATGTTCCTTTCGATTAAGGTTTGCCATGTTAGTACTTGGTTTTTCCATCTGCGCTAAAATCAAATGTAGTGTTTATTATTATGATAATACTGAATATATAGTGCTTTTTGTGTTGTTTGGCTCAGGCATTAGTATGCACTATGCATCCTTTAGGTAGTCCAGATAGGGTTTTAGAGGAGTAGAGCAAGGCTTACTTGACATAGCTGAGATTCTTTGGAATGATCCATACTGTATTCTATTCCTTTTCATTTACCTTAAGTTGGCTGAGTTTGGTTTAATATGACAACAAACTGTCAGTTCAAGTTGTGACCAGATTGGAGTTTTCAACTATTGTTTTTAATTGTTAAATTTGTTGTTGTTGTCTTTTGTGTTGGTGTTGCTATTTCTGAATCAGCTCTAGCATTCTTGGATTTGACAATTGTTTATTTGGGTACCCAGTGTCATCTTTTATTTTGGTCAACCAGTGTTATCCGAACCTTAATATTTGGAATGCCTTCTCTTTTTTTCTTTCTCCTGTGCGCTTGAAAATGCTATTGATTTGACATTTGGAGGACTTTGATCTAATTTTCTTTCTTGTGCTTTCTGATACTCTACTTATTGGTGCAGAAAAGAAGGAATAAAATGTAGAAAAGGATAGAAAATTAGAAATTAAGTACCAGCCTCAAACTAGTAGGTTCTAAGAATCACTCCTAGGGGAAATATCTCAAAATTTCATTTATGACCTTGAACTTTTTGGGCTTACAACTTATTCCCTGTATAGAGCATGCATATTGACATTAATCATTCAAAGGAACTTAAATGTTCTTAAGACATAATTGAAGACACATAATTCGTAGAACATTATGAGATAGAGAAACGCAAAAAACAATGAACCTGAAAATGCATGTATGAATTGATTAGTTAGCTGATAATGATTCACTTCTAAGCATATGGTGCTTAGTACTTGGATGATCTTACTTGTTAATTTGAACATGGCTGTTGTATCAGTTATTGACTTACATTTTAATTTTTGAATTATCAGATATGTGATTTTTCCCTTGGTTATGTTCATTCCAGGCTTCAAACCCTTATGGACGATCTGGCAAGAGATTCTATGAAGAAGACAACTGGTCTATTCCTGATGAGCTACAATGTCATAACTCTGGTTCTGGCTTTAATTCCCATGCTCACATTGAAGGCACGGTGTGGGACTTAATACCGAGTATTAAAAATAGTATGTATCCTCATCAGCATGAAGGTTTTGAATTTATTTGGAGTCATATAGCTGGTGGAATCCATCTTGAGAAGTTGCGAAAGGCAAGTAGTGCTGATGGTGGGCATGGATGCATAATATCACATGCACCTGGAACAGGGAAGACACGTCTGACCATTGTCTTTCTTCAAGCATACATGAAATTTAACCCGAATTGCAGGCCACTTATCATTGCTCCTCGTACCATGCTACTCACCTGGGAAGAGGAGTTTAAAAAGTGGGGCTTTGATATTCCCTTTCACAATCTTAACAATCAGAGTTTATCTGGCAAAGAAAATAAAGCAGCTCTTAAGATTTTGGTGCCAGATGGAGGCCAGCGCCTTGTGAAAAGTGTGGACGGTTGTCGTTGGTTGAAGTTGTATTCCTGGAAAAGGGAAAGAAGCATCCTTGGAATCAGTTACAGACTTTTTGAGCAACTTTCTGATGTGCATCATTCTCGAGGCAAGAAAGCTGGCCTGGCTAAGACAATGAGGAACATTCTTCTAGAATTTCCTGGTATTGTAGTGTTTGATGAAGGGCACACACCTCGAAATAATAAGAGTCGTATGTGGAAGGCTTCGCTAAAGATCAAGACAAATAGGCGTATTATTCTTTCAGGAACTCCTTTTCAGAACAGTTTTGATGAGCTGTACAATACAATTTGCTTGGCAAGGCCAGACTGGATCAGGCCTACATGCAGTGGGCGAGGCCGAAAAAGAAATGTAGAGAAAGCACAACAGACTTCTCTGTCCAATTATATTGGCAAAGGTGCTCATGATAAAGCAAAACAAGCCAAAGAGATCAGAGCTAGAATTTCCCCAGTTGTGCATGTTTACAGAGGTTCCATACTACAAGATACGCTTCCCGGGCTGAAGAACACAGTTGTTGTTTTACAGCCAACCAAGTTACAGAAAAGATTTTCTAAGATAATTCAAGAGAAAAAGGATCTTCCATTGTTTGAAGATGAATATTACGAGACTTTAATATCTGTTCATCCTTCAGCATTCCTCAACCTGGAGAAGAAAAGAGTGGCGTCCTTTATTAATCAGGTTGACTTGGATAGTTTAAAGGAAGAGAGATTAAATCCTGAAGCTGGGAGGAAGGCAAAGTTTGTGATTGAACTCATACGGCTTAGTGATGCTATGAATGAAAGAGTTCTGGTGTTCAGTCAGTATATTAATGCCTTGACCTTTTTAAGGGAGCTTTTGATTTCTCAGTTCCAGTGGACTCAAGGGGAAGAGATTCTGAGTATGAATGGAGCAGATGATGAGAAACAGCGCCAATCGTCAATGAAGGCTTTTAATGATCCATCCAGTAAAGCCAAGGTATTACTAGCTTCAATCAAAGGTTGTAATGAAGGCATAAGTCTGGTTGGTGCTTCGAGGGTTGTATTACTTGATGTCACTTGGAATCCATCCGTTGAGAGGCAAGCAATATGTCGTGCATACAGGCTGGGGCAGAAGAAAGTTGTTTACATATACCATCTCCTCCTGGCTAGGCCAAGAGAAGAGGAAAAGTACAGTCGTCAAGTTGAGAAGCATAAATTGTCTGAGTTGGTGTTTTCATGTTCGGATAAGGATGGTGATGGGAAGAAAATCCGAGCTGTAGTCTCGGAGGATAAAATTTTGGAAGAGATGGTTCAGCATGAGAAACTCAAGCATATATTTGAAAAGATAACATTACTGGATGAAGGCTTGTGTTTTGACAAAGATAAAGTTCTATGAAGCTGAAAGCGTTTGTCAACTTTTGTCAAGGACACATTGAAACTGTGCAGTTTTGCCAAATTTTGTTTCATAGGGAGATATTGTGTAGCAGTGTAGCTATTGTGAACTTGAAAATGGTTTTGTTTTGAAATATCTCTTCTAGGTGCAAAGAAGCAAGGCACAGATATGCAAACTTTGGTAACGTTGAAGCAATGAAACGTTGATCGAAGTATGTAATGGTGTAATATGAGTGCTATAATATGCTGCGGATTTGAAATTTAGAATTACTGGAATCAATAGCTCTTCCTTGATTTGTATTTGTTGACATTTCATTGTTTCTACAAGTAATTTGTAACTAACTTTATTGAGAAATTCTTTGTAGGTTAACATGCTAACCATCATTTTACTAATAATCAGACATGAAATAGCGGCTATCTTCCTATGCATCTGTAGCAGCGAATGTCATCCTCCGTGCATCTCTCAAGTGCTCAGTACGAGCATCTCTTCCATCATCATCTCTTCCAGCTAATATGGCTCCGCCGAGGTTCGTTCATTCAAATTCAGACAAGTACTGAATTATTCTATTCTATTGCATCTCATCTGTTTTTTTATACTGCTTTTCATTTATCGTGTTTTGATTTCTTTTGCAGTTACCAGTTTACCTAGTTCTTTGCAAAATGTTTCCTATATTAGATTGCAAAGCGTCTGAAACTAATATGAATTCAGAGGAGAGGTGTTTTGAGGTGTTCTGTGCGGTATGATATATCACCAATTGACGAAGTTTAATTGTTAGTGCCTCAAAGCTTGAAAGACTCGTATGCTCAACATCTCATCTTTGAAGCTGAACGCTTGAATTAGGACACTGAAATCTTGCAGTATTTCCCGACTTTCTGTTCATAGAGAGATTTTGTGTACACTTCATTGAATTTTTGTTTCCCCTTTCGTGTAAACTAGTATGAAATGTCCGCATTAAAATGACCATTAACCTCTTGTGGTGCTCCGAATCAAGCTCGCCTGAAAGCATTACAATTCTAACTGAATCATTCATGAATGCAATTCAATTCAATTCGAAAATCATGATCAACATGCGTCTAGACAATCCTGTGTCATAGTTTTTCTTTGTTAGTATTTGCTTTTCGTTAGTAATAAGTTCCATACTGTAAGGATCACATAAACCATCTATTAGTTGATAGAGTAAATTGAAAAGATTTGGACTAATAGCATAAAATGATCAAGAGCAGTCAGAAATATGAGACCATTTAAAGGAGACTAGCAAAAAAGATGATCCAGTACGTTAAGCAATCTAAGAATCTTTTACATAGGAGGAATATTGAAATTCGTCGCATGTTTTAACAAACTTCGTTCTGGAATGAGGAACATGTTTAGACTGAAGCCAGTATAACTGATCTAAAATATCTTAGCTACAACTTTTGAGAGCATCAGCTTCAAACCTGTGTTAAGAAAGTCAATTATTTTGTTCATGTTTATGCAAATTCCGGTCATCGCTTGAGTACGTGATGAAAATATTTGGATTAAAACCCTTCTTATGGAGGCTCTCTCGGCTTTCAACTTCGATTTGTTTTGAATATTCGGGTTTAGGGTCATGACTATCACAATATATAGCAGGCTGAAAGTTGTGATCAATAACATCAAGAGTGTTGGGAGAGGGTCTTCCATCCACCTAGTGGACTTCAACCCGGACGATCCAACGGCTGACATGCAGAGGTGAGTAAAGAGTTGGATGAATTTCCGGAGTGTTGGATCATTAGAAGAGTGAATTTATTTGCTGCATTTGTTGTATGGACTTCCAATACTTGAATAGGCCCCAGTAGCTAGTGTAGTCACCATTAATTCTAGCTAGCTTTTTTCCTCTTTTGCTAAGGAAACATTAAACAGAAGATTTTGCAGCTTTAAAATACAGAACCAAAAAAAAAGGAGAAGAAAGCAAAAGACCATTTCCTACTAAATGCATTTCTGTGTGGCAACCATTTCCTAAGCGGAGGTCGATGTCGATGTTGACTGGGATTGTAATTGTCATAAGTTCATAACTCAGGCTAGGCATAAAAACGACTAGAAATAAAGAAACCACCCTATTTCAAGAAATAATAAGACCCACAAATTAATGCTTGTGAGTTATGACAATTACAAGAAACAAATAATAAAGTTAAGAGTGTTCTGATCGCCATGAAGGTTGGGGATTTTTGTAGGGTTCTTAATCTTTGTAACAATTATGGTAGTTGGGGGCTTTTACTCTTCACTCAACGTCCCAAACAAGTAAAAGGGTATAAGCCTTTTGTTTTTGGTAATAATCAGGCTTTTTTGGATGGGTCAACATTCAATCGGCTTTTATTATCTGACAAATTAATCTAGCTAGGTGTGCGCGCTCGCAACACTGAAAATCGAAAAAGATTGAACCGAAAGCCGAACCAAACTAAAACGGAAGCCAAATCAAATTGTGGCTTCGGTCTCTGTAGATTCTAACCGAAACAAACTAAACCTCCAGCAAAACGATTGTTGTTTTGAGAAAATAAACATAAATAATATTAAAAAAAAAACTAAAAAAATTGCATAGACCACTTTTGCCGACGAACTATTCGTCGGCAAAAGTTATTACCCAATTTTTTTTAATGAATTTCTATTTGCACTTCTTTTTTTAGAAAATTCTATTTGCATATATAAAATATATAAAATAAATGAAAACGTGCACTTTCGGGTAAAGAATATTGATGGAGTTAGTTTCCATTGTGTTTAAAGTGTCAATAAAATTTTATTAAATTTAAGAGGTCCAACTTTGGATGATTAATTAATGTATGTATGTCATATTTAAGGAACTTTTAGAGAGATCACGCAGGCAAAGCCATACAAAATTTTTCCATGATTTCGTCACTCCACGTGACATATGTGACGGTGCTATGTGATTGGTTCATTGAATAATTTATATTTGATGTATTAACTGCTTAATTAATATTTTATATATATTGACCAATCAAAGTGGCCCGTCACATATGCCACGTGAAGTGACAGGCTCACTTAAAAAAAATTTCACGTGACATATGTGGCGGACCACTTTGATTGGTCAGTGTATATAAAATATTAATTAAACAATTAATACATAAAATATAAAATATTCAATGAACTAATCACATGGTACCATCACATATGTCACGTAGAATAACGGTACCATGAAAAAATTCATTATGCCACGTGGAGTGACAAACTCACTTAAATTTTTTTCCTAAGCCATAACTAGTTTTTAATTTGTGTCTTACATCTCATTTAGGATCCTAAGAGCGTTTACCGATATTCATAAATGGAATTAATTAGTTTGATCAAATAGACTGAAAATAAAATAAAGTTTTAAAAATTTGCATAGAAATTTTAAATATTTTATTGAACTAGAAACGAAATAATAATAAGACAGAGCTTTTCTTTTTGTAAAATTTTTGTTTCTAAAAGACTAAAACTTGCTGCCTTGATTGTGACGTTGTCCAATCAAATTGAAGGCAAATGAACTATTGAAGTCTAATCCAATTGAAGGCATAGCAATGATGATGGAGTGGTTTGTTTGCATTACTATAGGTCTAGCTTTTTTGAGGGAAACTATAGGCTGTAACTTACAAATATGGTACTAAAATTCCCACTCACTCTCGCTTGACACGCACACCATCCAATACCCCGTTTATATTCACACTTTTTTTTTTCCGGTGAGAAGAATAAAATTACAAAGATGATTTATGAGAGTGTCCATCCCCTGAACAATCTAGATTAAAAACTTAATAAGTAGAATTGGGAAGAGAATACTCTCAAACTTGTGCACTATTAACATGATCTACAACAACAAAGACATTAGCACAAAAATTGGCTTCTCGTAGAATATAAGAAAATTTAATCTGGTCACACTCCTTTTGTTTCTTTGAAGATCAAATACTTCATTCCATTTTATTGATTTTTTTTTATAAATTCCATTTTATTGAAATAGAAATGAAATAATAATATGACTTTAAAAAAAAAAAAAAAACTTGCTGCCTTGATTGTGAGTTTGTTAGTCCAATCAAATTGAACTAAAGTCTAATCCAATTGAAAGCAAAGCAATGATGAGTGGTTTGCAATACTATATTCTAGGCCTGTACCATTGTCCATTGGGCATTGGCCACGGTAACTAGCAAATATGGTACTAGTTTGTTTCTACTCATCCTCGCTTGACACATGGACACCATCAAATACCAATTATGCCCTCCCCAGCCCACCCCATATTACCATCATAACCCACTTGCAACACCAGGACTTGCGAGCCAACGACTGGGTATTTTGGTCAAACAAAGATTGAAGCTAAAATTTGACATTTTTCGACTCTTGCACTTCCGGTAAGAAAAAGTGAGAGAACCCAGCTAGCAAGCTCTCTGCATGCTCTGTATTCTCTCTTAGCGCCTATTTTTATCTTCTCTGCCTCTGGTTTTCTCCACTGCAAAGCTCGCATCTTTGCTAGTACATCCTTCTCTCTCTATCTCAAGCTTTCGCCCCTCTCTTTTTCTTGGTGTGAGTTTCATTCCTCTCTGTTTCTGATGCATTTTGTTTTTTGTTTTGAAAAAAATTGAGCCTTTGTGATTATTGTATAGTGTATGTATGGTGTGTGTGATTTCAGTGCAAAATTCTGGACTTTCTGATACTTTTTTACCTTTTTGTCAAAAAATTTGAATCCCTGTGGTTAGTTTGTAAAAGCAAGTATATTTTTGAAAAATTCTGTTTTTATTTTGGGTAGAAAAGTTGAATCGTTTTGGTGTTGAATGACTAATATGTGTGGATGTGTGTTATGTTGGTGTAAAAGTGCAGACTTTATGGTAGTTCATAGATTTTTGGTAGTAAATGTCTTGACTTTTGTGATGATTTCTATGTTTTAAGCAGGAAATTGTGAGTCTTGTGGATTAAATTTATGGATTCTAGGCCTGTATCAAGCAGAACAAGGTCTAAGAAACTGAAGATTAACTGTGAGGTGGGTAGCTCGTCCAGTATGAGTCCACCCTCAAGGTCTAATAAAATCAGGTCCGATAATGGTGAGTCCGGTTCGAAGAAAAAGAGTTTTGAATGGGTTTCTGATGATGTGGATTCATTGAGAAAACAAACTGATGATTCAGGGGATTGTGATTCTGTAGCTGTTTTGGTAGACACTGATGATGATGATGATGATGATGTCAGTGAATATGGAAGTGATGAGGAGACTGTTTCATCAGCAGAGGAAGATACGACTGAGGAGGAAATTGATGAGGAATGTGATCCATCATCATCATCATCAGATGAAGAAGATACCAGTGAGGAGCAAAGTGAAAAGGAAACTGAATTTACAGAGACAAGTGAGAAAGTAGGCGAGGGGGAAAGTGTTGAGGTTGGTTCGAAGAGAAAGATAAATGCTGATGGGGATGATCTGCATTCTTCTTCTGGTCATGATAATGATGACGGAAGTGAGAAATTGGGAAAGGCGGAAAGTGTGTCTGATAAATGGAATCATGTGCAGAAAGATTGCAAAAAGTCCGAAGGGGTGAGCTCTCTCACTGAAAAAAAGCGCACGAGGGCACCAAAGAAGAAAAGGTTACCTACTGTTGTATTTGAACCTCCCAAAGTTGAATTTCTTCCTTTGAGATTCAGTTTTGGTAAGGAGCCAACAGTTCCTGAGAAGTCGGATTGTGATAGAGAAATAGATGAACTTCTTGATGAACTTGAATTTGCTAAGGCATATGAGAATGGTTCTACTGATTCTAAGGTTGGCATAAATAACTCTTTTCGTACTCTGTTCTGTAGAAGTAAACTCTATTCCCTTGAGTGTTTCATAGCTATTGGTATGTTGTTTACTCAGGTGTCTAGCATCATTATGAGTCGTTATACATTTATACTGCAGTATTCCTATCATTTCTACCTGCATAATTGAGTTTAAAAACATTAATATGTATTGTGCACTTGGTTTAGAATCATTAGCATGGTAGGCAAACATAAATGTCAGCAAAAATGATTCTCATGCATCATACGTGGAAGAATAAAGTATGAACGGAATTGCATCATATCCATCAGTTTGGTTCATTCATCAAACGGATAAGTTTAGTGGCTTCTTTGATTTTCACTTCTCAGTTGATTCCACTCTGGTGTCATCATAAAAAAAAATCCCATGCTTTGTTATTGATGTGGTCATACTGAAAGGTCTATTTGTGTGCCTCAGCGATTGATTTTGTATCCAATTTAAAGAGTTCATACGTGCATTAATTTTTAATTTTTGATTTTTTTTTCTGAGTTGACATTATTTGTCTTTCATTGTTTGTGGTATGCACACTCTAACATAGGGCTGTTTATTGCAGTAGAATACAGTTAGCAATGGCATGCACTTTATTCAATTGTCAGCACCGCCATAGTATTATTTACAGCTATAGTTTGACACGAAGTTTACTGATTCTCCAGGCTAAAGAAAACGACTTTGCAAGATCCAATAGAGGAAGTGATGACAATGATGAGACCTATACTGGTCGTCCGAACATTGGGTGTGACAAATGGAATGGTGTGCAGAAACCATGTGAAAGGCATGAAGGGCCGAAGAAGCTTACTAAGAAAAAGTGCACCAGGGCAAGAAAAGATGCCAATGTTTTTAAAATTCTTGCAAATTCAATTTATGAGGATGAAGAAGTTCCCCTGGAAGGGTCAGGTTCCTTAGGGGATGCAGCCCCCACAAGTGAAACTCTTCCACTGAAGTTCTCATTTGATGAGCCACCAAGTATTGTTCCAGAGAAGTCGGATTGCGAGAAAGAATTAGATGACCTTTTAAAAGAAATGGATTTTGCTTTTAGATCTGCTGAGATTGGTTCCACCGACTATAATCTGGTAGGTTTTGCATAAACAATACTCTTTTAAATCTGCTTTTGTAAAATTAGCTATTGTTTATTGTGTTTCACAAAACTTATGAGTATAAAGTATACAGTTTTACTTGCATTATTGGTCCTTGCATAGTTGGGGAAGTCCTATCATTTTCTGCATATTTAGCTGAATTTTTTTTTAAAGATGATAGCATACTTTTGTCCCATTGTATAAACAAATGCAGGGTCTCATCAGCATGGATTTCAGCAAAATATTGTTCTTATGTATCATACATGGATGGTGACTATAAAGTTAGAATGGAATTGCATGGATTCATATCAGTCAGATGTATGTGCCAAAGAGTTATATGGTTCATTGGTCATATTGATATTTGGCAGCTTTTCTGATTTTCACTTCTAATTAATGCTACTTCGGTGTCATCAGTATCTAAAAGAAGTTTCCTGCTTGGTTATGTGGTCAATGATAGATGGTTTGTTTTGTTTGTTGAATGGGATTGTTTATAAGTGTAACTTTGATTGGCAGGTTGAAAACAATGACTCTCCCCCTCAGGTTGAAAGTAATGACTCATCCCCTCCAGTTAAAGAAGTTTTTCAAGCTACCCTTTGTAGTCAAGGGAAACATCATCTTATACTTGATGAAGAAATTGGACTCATATGCAAATTTTGCCCTCATGTGGACCTGGAGATCAAGTATATCGTACCAGAGTTTGTAAGTACTGCAATTTTTTTATTCACGTTCCTTTCAATTAAGATTGATCATGTTAGTACTCGGTTTTTCTATCTGTGTTAAAATCCAATGAAGTGCTTTTTTTCTTCTTTTTTTTGAGAAAAAATCAAAGTGCTTAGTTATTATAAGAATACTGAATATATAGTTCTTTATCTGCTGTTTGGCACATGCATTAGTAAGCATCTTTTTGCTAGTCCAGACTCCAGATAGGGTGCAGAGACGTAGAGCAAGGCTTACTTTCCATTGCCGGGATTCTTTGGAGTGATCCATACTGTATTTCTATTCCTTTTTGTTTACCTTTCGCTGGCTGAGTTTGATTAAATTTGACAACAAACTGTCAGTTAATGTTGTGTACCCGGGGGGGGCCTTATGTGGGGGGGGGTTTTCATTAGTTGTGTAGTTGTGCTGATGTCCTCGGAATGTTTCTGCCCAATTTCAAGTTTTCGTTCGTGCTGATCTTTGGGACTCTATTTTTTTCTTGTGCTTTCTGAACTCTACCTATTGGTGCGAAAAACAGGAATAATGTATGGGAATTGAAAATTAGAAATTAAGTACCAGCCTCACACTAGTAGGTTCTAAGAATCACTCCTAGCGGGAAATGTCAAAAAAATTCATTTATGAATTAACTTGGACTTTTTTATCTTACAACCTATCCCCTATATAGAGCATCGATCCATTAATAATAAAGGTGCCTAAATGGTCATAAGAATTCTAAAAGACATAATTGAAGACACTTAATTCATAGAACATTATGACATAGAGACACGCAAAAGACAATGAAGTTGAAAAGGCATGTTTGTATTGCATTACTTAGCTGATAATGATTCACTTCTAAATATATGGTGCTTAATACTTGGATTAGCTTACTTGTTAATTTGAACATGGCTGTTGCATCGATTATCGACTTACTAGTAATATTTAAATTACCAGATACTGTATGTGATTTTTCCCTTGGTTATGGTCATTCCAGGCTTCAAACCCTTACGGACGAAAGAAGGAGTAGAGAGTAGAGAGAAGTGAATTAGCAAAGAATTTATGGCTGTAACATCTCATTTATAGACTAGAAAATATACCAACTTTACTTAAGTTAGTCTCTAACCTTAGTTGATTAACCTTACTTGACTCTTGGGGTGATGAGGGGATGGGGGGATGTATTTGTGATGTTAAAAATGATAGGATCTGTAACTTAAAATTCTCAGATCAATTCTAGAAGAGTGAGGTTAATTGTTGGATCATACTTTCATAACAAGTTTAAATCAATTTCTTCTTGTACTCACATAACTTGAAAAAATCATAACTGAGTCTAGAAATATGATTTTTGAGTGATTCCAACTCTGAGAGTTTCCTTATGATGTCTACTAGAAATCATTAGAAGACCACATTCTCAAATAATGAACAGATTAGTGCAATGTCTAAGGAATAAGCGACTAGGTCGGAATACCTTAAAAAAAATGCATAAAACTTCCGTTGACCATAACCTTTTCATATGATCTCGGCATTTAACGTGCCACATGTCTATGAACTCGTATTGAGTAGCTCTACGACTTTCGTGAAGGAAGTCATAAGAGAAAATCAACGAATAAGAAAATCAACTCTTGACCCCTCGAAAATAAAACGTTTCGAGTCAATATTCTTTCCGAAATGCTTTCACTTCACAAACTAGACAATAGAAGTAACATCTATTCCCTTAATTAATTTCAAGAATTCCCTTAGAAAATTAAAAACGAAGATTCGGGGTATTACAATACCATCCATTATTACAATCTCATCTATGATGTGCCTTAAGACGTCTAAAATATTATAATTTCACAAATGTATATATCATCATCATCATTTTTTTTTGTTTACTTCCGTTATTACTAGTCTACTACGTACAAACCTCCCACATACTAAAAACCCTCCTAGTACTGTGAGGATCGACTGTGCACGTACTGGACATGGTTGTTCCTACAATGAAACCATCCATTGAGGGCATGGGTTTGACAAAAGCTAGCTAGTGAGACTTCATAATTAAGTTGATAGTTTGGAGGAAGCTACCTATTAATTATTAGACAGTCGACGCCTTGTGCTATTTATAGGGAGGCCCTTGATCACTTTTGATCGAAGAGATCGAATATTGATAATGATGAGCGGATGATTACTCACTTGCACTTTTATCATGGAGATTGCATCCTCCAGTGCCTGGAGATCGGTTGCGTTCGAAGTGAGTAAGTCATCAAAATTCTCAAGGGTGATAACATTTCTTGTTTAATTTTTTCGCATCATTAGCACATCTAATGTATCATGTTATTTTTGAAATTAAATAAGAAATTATGTTAGAATGTAAAATGGGCAAGTTGGTGTGAAAATTTTATATTATTTGATTTAACTTTTCTTTATCATGTTGTTTATTATTTTTCCCTTAATATATTTAAATATTTATATTAGCTAATATAATATAATTTAGGAGGAGCAAATCCAAGAACTCGAGTTTTAACAATATATACTGGAAACAATATACACCTGATGAGTGTGGGTAGTTAATTGAAATGCGCATAAGAGTAGTAGATAATTAAGCGATTGTAGATAACAATTATTTTTATATATTTTTATTATTTTTGTTTTTACAATATTAACCCCAACTGCTAACTGTTTTATAAATTTTTTTAAATATTTAAAAGATATTTTGGTATATTTTTTCTGTTTTGGTTGATAAATTGAGTTTTCTTAAATATATATAGTACTAGCATTGTGGACTATACAATAATTTCTCATGCATGTGTATGCCAGTTGTTTTCTTGACAAAAAAAATATATATAAGAATAAAAAGTAGGGAAAAAATCACCTTTAGTCCCTGAATTATGATCCATTCGACACTTTCATCCCTAAAGTTTGAAATATATCACTTTAGTCCCTGAATTTTAATATTCTATATCACTTTCGTCCCTGCCGAGGGTTTTCATCGAATACACCTCCGATTCCGGCCAAATCAGAGGACAACACCTATTGGGCTTTGAAGCTCTCCTTGAGGCGAGTTCAACGCCACCAACCTCGCCTCAAACCGTCGCCGGACGGCGGATAATTTTACGATTAAAGTTCCGGCCACCATAAGCTTTCGGGCTAAATTCGACCAATTCTAGGCCGAATCGAGCTTAGCCCCAGTTATAAAAGTTACTCCTCTCATCCTTGCGAACATTTTGGCATAGGTTTTGCATCATTTTGTTCCGGTCAGGGACGAAAGTGATAGTTGGTGTTGAAGTTCAAGGACGAAAATGATATATTTCAAACTTCAGGGACGAAAGTGTCGAACGAGTTATAGTTCAGGGACTAAAGTTATAATTATCCCTAAAAAGTATGGGAAGTTATCCGGAGAGAATTGTGGTTTTGTGGGTAGTTATTTACTTATTTTCCTGTAGATGTGGGTACGTATTGCCGTATTGGGTAGTTATCTCTCTCTACAATTTGTTTTCTTTTGTTTTCTAATTTTGATTTTGATTTTTTTTGAAATCAGATAATAATATCATTAATCATGGCCAAAAACGGCACCTTACATTAATCTCCTAGACCCGAACCTAAGTCTCTGAAGGCCAGATAACTAGAAAACTAAAAGAACCGTTCATTAAGACATTGTCGCTCGTTTATTAAAACGAGCCTACAAGGATGAAATACATCAAGCAAAACTACCCTAACTAGAGAGAAACCAACCGCCGAGCACGCATTTGTGGTACGATTAGAAACTCGTAGACCAGCCTTCCGGACGATGTACGTCATCAATGTAGGCCAAAAGCCAAAATACTAAGTAATAGACGAGGGTGGCAAAACATCATCCATTCGAATCCAAACCATTGGAAAGTCCCACAACATCTCAGACTTCCAATTAGGCCCCAAAGCCGCATCAAAAGCCCAACAAGAGCAAGCCCACACCAATGGCCCATGCATGAACAGTAGGAGCACCAACCGTGCGGATCGAAACAGCCGATCCGGTAGCCATCGACTCCAGCAATCCATGGTAGCAGCTTCAACTCCAACAACCCAGCCGGCAACAAGAATAAACCAGAAGAGCGCAAGAGAATCAACCCTTTCTCCACCCTGATTCGAAGATTGTGAGCAAGGAACCTTGAACAAGAGCCGCTGCACCCTGCCAAGCCACCTCCACAACCACCGAAAAGAGAGAGAACAACAAAACACCCAAAACCTTACCGATAGAGAAGGAAGGGAGTCTGGTTTCAAAGGAAGAAAAAGACCTCCTCCACTAGATCCGAACAGGAGAGACCAACAGCCCAAAGAAAGCTGCCGTCGCCGCCGTCGGGTAGGTACCTGAGCCACTACAGCTTCATCCCGCTCAAGAACAAGAAAGCGCTGACACAGGAACCCAAAAAACCAAGGAACCAAAAGGACCAAGGAAACTAGATCACAATACCCCATGCCCAACCCGAATCCGTCAACAACGAAAGCAAGAAAGGATGAGTGAGTAGAGGCCTTAGAAGCAGGGACCACTCCGCCGCCTAGATCCAACGGAGAAGAAACCCAAAATGGGTCGCTGCCGCCGTTGAGTAGAGAGCTTTCGCTCTAGGGTTTTTCGCTTCTCTTGTTGGTAATCATTAATTTTGATTTTTTTGTTAAAATGTTATTTACTTTAATATCTCTCATTTATTAAAGATAATTAAAAATTAATCCATGGTTTAAGGGTCATCATGTCGTTTTACACCTACTTTGATGGATAAGAGTTTTCTTAATATATAGCCATATAGGGAAATATAGATATATAAAAATAGATTAAAAAAATAAACTCACGTCCTCCAGATTTCACATGTAATTAGAGTCATGATGTTGCTCTGGCTCATTTTGTTTCCTGAGGAGTTGTTTCTGTATGTTCTGTTCTGCTGCCTTGTGCAGTTTCTATGAAGATTTCATTTGTCCAAAAAACAAACAAAAAAACTCACGTCTATTACTCCATTTTGCTCGGAAATAAGTTCTCGGAGATTAATTGATAGATTGTAACCAAAAAATACGAGTGTGAGAACAGTACAATTGGTGTTTGGGCCTCAGCCCACAAATGTAGCCCAAAGCGCTCTCTACTTTGCTCTCCTCTCAACTCCTTGCTCTGTATTCATGAAAATGGAGAAAGCTTTCACTCTCGTTCAGACAATTGCCACTGCAACAGTCTTCTCTGCCGCTTCGGCCTGGTACTTTCCGGACTTAGATTCCCTGATTTCCATTCTTTTGTTTTAGTATTTTTCAAATCATAAAATCTCAACAGGTACGGCTTCATGTTTGGAAGAGAATCTGCTCGCAAAGAGCTCGGAAGCTTGATCGAAGACCTTCGCCGCCAAAATCCCAGCTCCGACCCACCACCACCTCATTCCTGAATTCATTGGGTACTCCCATTCTCTCACTACCCAGTTACTTATTTGTTTACTAAACAATTCTGGTTGGGTGTGCTTGGTTGGGTTCAATGTGTGTTCTTGTCGCTACTGATTGTAGAATCAATTAGAACTAGTCTTCAGGTGATTGATGTGGTGTTTGAATCTATGTAGTAGATGCTCTTCCTATCCCCCCTATTGGGTACGTGTTAACTAGTCTTCTATTGCTTTTATATTCGGACTCTTTTCCATGTAGTTATGGCTTATATTAAATGGGAATTGAAATAGCTGTATGAAATTTCATTCAGAATGTGAATTCATGTTGTGTTTCCTAAGCTCAAGCTTGAATTTTGATTTATGTATCAACTAGGGATCCTTTTATTTGGATTGCAGCTTATTTAGGTGCTTGGGTGTAGGTTGATGGCTTCAGGGGGGCAGTGAGGAAATCACTTCCTTTGCTAAAGCTTGGGAAAGCAATATGTCTTCAGGCCAGACCAAAACAACTCCCCGTACCATCTTTAGTTGCTGTGGATCTAAAAGCTTTTGCCCTGCCATCATAATGATGAACTAATGAAAATGTTTCAGCATTTTCCATGCAATGTTCTCTTCACTTTCCGAAATGGCTGATGTTACGTTTCTGTTCTGATCTCCTCCCTGGTAAAACTTTCCTACAAGAACTAGTACCTTATTCATCCGCAAAAACAAGAAGTATTCTAAAGTTTCTTTGAAATTGGGTTTGAACTCAATGTAAATGACGGGATGAAGTGATGGTTGTTAAAACCCAAACTCAACACAGAAAAGTGAAGTGAAGAAAAACGGCATGATATAGATATTTTGTGTTTCTATGAGCTACAAGACATAAACATCTCTGAAATCCATCTGCGTGCATCCATTTTTCTTACATACACATGTTGACATGTAATATCGAGTGTATATATTGCTTTGTTTCCAACATTAAAGTATATCAGAAAACTTTAGTACGAGTCTTCATTTCTAGCACTGTGCTATATTGAGACAATAAGCAAAGAAAATGGAAATTAGTGATGATATATTGGAAGTTGTAGATGCTTTCACTAAGAAGCATTATTGCATATTACTTAAAACATTGTACTGGAGTGTACGTACTGGGCTGACAACTATTTTCAATAGTTATCCAAACATCCCCTAAACAAAGTTGATGAAAACCTGGTTTGAATGAACATAAACTGATCATTCAGGTAATGGAGACACATTAATTAAGCCTAGAATTTCAAATTCTGGAATAAGCTCATAGAGTCATATTCCCCAAAACACCAGCAGCTCCTAAGTTCATGTCAAAGAAAAATGAGAGTCAGATATAATAAGTTTGCATGTATTCTAAATTACTGAGAGGTTCTAAAATTGTTAGTAATCAATTACACAAGTAAATGAAAAGAACTAGAATATGTATTCTCTCAATACACCTCGGAAAATCGCCAAGTTGGCAGATAGCTGCCTGATTAATTAAGAATGTAAATGACCGGCCATCAATGAATCAGGTAGTACAGATCTTGAAGCAAGCTATACAAGAGTCACAAAAGGTAATCAGCAGCTCTGTAAATAACAGTTTTGGGCATCTGGGTCTAAATTGGCTAAAAAGAACTCCAAGTGGAGCTGATATAAGAGAAGCCTGTGATAAAAAAACAGAGAGCATTATTAATAGCGTCTACTGTGACTGTGTTCTGTTTAAATTTTTCTACTGGTTGAAATGGTTGGATGTTAAGTGGGAGATGGGAAGTTTTGTAAAAATTCCAATTTTGCAGACTTCAAAGATTTTTAGCCTTGTTAGGGGGTTTGGTGCCTCATGAGGGTGGTTTGATCATTACTGGAGAGTGGAGAGGGTGGTTTAATCAGCAGCTCTGTACTACGGAATGGTCTTTTTTTGTTTTGTTTTGTTTTTGTTTTCGGAGATTAAAGCTATGAAAGTCTTTAATGCAGAAAAGGAGGGAATGAAAGTGAAATGGGGCAAGACTCAATTGTCTTAAGATTCATCCCTTTCCCTTCAACTCTTATGGAACCTCCTTCATTAGTAGGATACTCGATTTGAGAAGGTTATAATGATTTCATCACCGTCAAATGCTGCCTTGCTGTTGTTTTGGTTACTTATTTAAATTGGAGAGCCCTTGGAGCTAGAATGTGAACTTGCTTGTTTACCTTTTTTAGCAAGGCATTGCAGGCTTCAGTCAAGTTCAATTCTTTTCCCAGAGCAAGAAAGGTGACATTGCTATGATCAATTCTGAAAATCAGGAGTAAAACATACAGCTTCTTAGAGGAGTACAATGAAACAATTTGGTGCCGGATGTGGAAAAATCTTTCGGAATATGAATGGGATGGCATTCGGTGTGAGATAAGCTTCATTTGTAAGCGATGCTCATTAATTCTTGACATACATATTGTAAAATAAGTTTATTAATCAGACTTGATAAGAGAATCAAGTAAATATTTATTTAAAGAGACTGATGGTTGTTATATATAGTGCTCTGCCCAATAGAGAAACACAGACTTATTTAAAACTTACGTAAAACAATCAAGTTGAATAATACCAGCATGATCAAGATTAATTAGAAGAGATTAATGCAAATATTCTGGAATGGAACAGTAATAGAGGCTAGTTAATTTGAAATTAAACGAGAAATATATCTAGGTTTAAATTACAGCCAGGAACATTGAAAAGCTAAAAGAGAGTTTTTGTTGCATGAAATCAAATGGCCTCATACCAGCCCTATAGTCAATTAATTATACAGAATTCTTATGAGAAACAAGCACGAAATTTATTTCTTGCTGATAAAGAAAGGGAAGACATCTTAAAACCTCCCCACATGAAGCCTCGAATTTCAAGTTCCAGGGTAATTAGGCTCATTCCCCTGATCGCCAGAGTCTCCTAAAAAAATGTCAAAACAAATGACAATCAAAATAAAGTGTTGTTGATCAAAGGATGAACAACCATGTATTGTGTGTTTCCAAACAATTATGATATGATAATCGATCCCCTCCGACTAAAAATTTGAAAGAGTTTCTAGATGTAAGTTTAACCAGACAACAAGTATAATATGGCTTACCTAACCATTTATCTTCGAAATCGCCTCTGCATTTTTTGCCTTGTACATAGCGGTTTTGACATAAATCCAATCTTTTGAATCATCTAGGAATTTGAAATAGGCGTATCTCCAAGAACTCTTAAGCAGTAAACTGCCACACACTATCCAAAATCCAGTGGCGAATCCCAGTACTGTACTGATAATGAATCCCATGCTTATCAGACCATCATTATCTTCTTCCTTGTTATCACTTTCACTGATTTCATCATCTTGAGTTGTTCCATCTCCTGAGCAATTTTGTGTCAGCGGTGGTCCGCAAAGTCCACTATTTCCCACATAGGCAGAAGCATCAAAACTCTGAAGTTGAGTGCTTACTGGAATTCTTCCGGACAAGTGGTTGTGCGATACGTCCAAGACTCCAAGAAAATTTAAGCTCGAAAAACTTGCAGGAATTCTACCAGATATCTGGTTTCTTGACAAATCAAGAGATTCCAACATCTTCAAGTTACCAAAGTTTTCAGGAACCTTTCCTGTCAATTTGTTTCTCGACAGGTTCAAAGAATGCAACTTTATCATACTTGTAACACTTTCTGGAATTTCTCCAGCCAAATAATTGCTTGAAATGTCAATGCTTCTCAAAAGCCCAACATTTTCCCCAAACTCAATCTCTATTCCTTTCCACACCAATTCTACAAACATAGAATCACCACCATAATCTATAGACAAAGCTGTTATGTTGTTGAAACAATGGGGCAAGGCTCCTGAAATATTGTTTTGGGAGAGGTCCAATACATGAATGGCGGCCAGATTGCACAGGGAAAATGGTATGATTCCATTGAACTCATTGGACCGTAAGCGTAGAACCAACAAGTCTGTTAGGGTTTGGCCTATCCATCTGGGTATCTTTCCCGATAATTTATTGGTTCCAAGGTCAACAACCACTAATAGTGTACAGTTCTCAAAAGAAGGAAGTTCTCCAGAAAAGTTGTTTCTATTTAATCGCAACATGTAAAGTCTTGTTAAGTTGCCTAACCAGCTTGGTAATTTGCCTGATAATTTATTCTTTCCCAAATTCAAATATACTAATCCTTGAAATTGCATCAAACAATTAGGAAGCTCCCCTGACAGTAGGTTCTCAGAAATGTCGAGATTATTCAAATTTGGAGCCTGTGTTGCACATAAGGAAGATAGGGATCCTGAAAACATATTATTCGAGAGACTCAAACTGCGGAGCGTCGGAGGAAATGATGGCAATGCACCAGAAAACTGATTAAAAGACAAGTCAAGAGAGCTCCATTTAGACAAGTCAACTTCTGTCAAGATTGTGGACAGATTGGGCACTTTCCCCTGAATTTGGTTCATCGAGAGATCAAGCTGAGTAAGGTTTCTCTGCCTTTGAATCCATTTGGGAAAATCTGGGCCCACCTTGCAAGACGACAGCTCTAATTCTTTAAGTTGAAATGGTGGATTCCAATTTGAGCTCAGGTTGATAGGTAAATGATTACAAGAAACATACAGAGACTGTAAACGAGAGAGGTTCAAAAAGTGGGCTTCTGTTATGACACCATTCCAAGAATTGTTAGAAAGGTCCAAAACTTCAAGGCTAGAAAGTTGCCCGACACTCTCCGGTACAGACCCGTTAAGTTTATTATACGAAAGATCCAATTCCCTTAACTTTGAAAAACCTGTCAAATCTGGCCATGACCCCCCAAACCGGTTATCTCTCAATTGTAAGCTCTCGAGTGTGTTCTGAGCACAAGACAAGGTTTTTACAAAGTCCTCAATGTTTTCAGAGAATTGGTTCCATCGTAAACTCAATGACTCTAACCTGCAGAAGTTTCGAAAGAATTTTGGTAATCCACCTTCAAGTTGGTTATTAGAGAGATCAAGAGATACTAGAGATATGGACATCTGGGATGGGAAGAAAACATCTGGGATGGGACCTTGTAAATTATTATAAGAAAGATCAATATGGACAAAGTTGCTACTGACGTTGGCTATCCAATAAAATATCGAAGAACTAACAAAATTGTAAGAGAGGTCAAGGACATGAAGAGAGGTGGACGAATTAATAAACGAAAGTGATCTTAGATTGACATCAGGAAGACGACAATAAGATAACTGAAGCTCGATCAGTGAAGGGAGCTTGCTTAAAGATTGTGGCCATTTCACAACCTTAGAGAAATCTACCCATGACATGTTCAGGTATCTCAAGGAAGAAAGATGAGATAACCACTCAAGATTTTCAAAACTAATATGATCATTATAGGAAAGATCAAGAGTGTGCAAATTAGAGAGATTTCCAAGTTGGGGAGGAATTGGTCCACTAAAATTAACGCTTGCAAGTTTCAGTTCTTTCAATTGACTCAAAGAGCCAATGAACTTGGGAATCATCATTCCTCCAAAATTATTCAAACTGAGGTCCAAGTAATTTAGATATCGCAATTCAAGTAGTGAAGGATCAATATTACCTTTCAAAAGAATTTCATTGTCATCATAAGAAGAATTATGACGGAGATTGAGAGTGATGACATGACCTGTTTGGTTGTTGCATGCTATTCCTCTCCACTCACAGCAATCTTTCTTTCTCTCCCAAGAGGCAAGAACATTAGACTCATCCACCAGGCCTTGTTTAAATTGAAGAAGGGCATTTCTTTCACTCTCCAAGCACATAAAATTGTTGGAGCTTGTGACACTACTTGAACAACAAGTAGAAGAGGCAATGAGAAGGCATACAAGCTCAACCAGCAGAACAGAATGCAAAGACCTACCACTCATTGTAGTGAACAAAATGATTATGATCATGCACAGAGATGATTTGCAAAGTGACCAAAAAGCAAGCTATATATAGTGGAAAAGTAGAGTCTCTCACATAATTTTTTTTTTTTGACGAAACTCATATAAGAATTTAAATCATGTATATATGTTAATTGTTAGTATCTTCAATATTTTGTGGCCACTCAAATTAACCTGAAAATTTTATTTCCATCCAAATTGGGCGTTAAATCATTGTAAGCAAATTATTTAGTACGTTTTGAGCCACAATATTTAGTTGAAGCAAAAAGATTTTGGAATATAAGTGGCGAAACTGCAATTGACTTGCTTCTATCCATTCCAAGGCAAGTCTTTTTTTCTTTAGAGAAAAACATAAACTTTATTAATTAATAGAATATGATTACAATCATTAGCATGGGCATCCTAAGAAGGAGCATTACAAACCACATAAGTAGCCTAATCGATGAGTCTAAACCTAGAACTCTAATCGATGATTCAAAACCAAGAACAATACATACACCGTGCATTACTGCTGTCAGCAATCGCGAGCTCCAACAGAAAAATTCCGGCAAGTATTGCCACTGAGACCAATAAATCCAATCTAGCTCAAGGAGGACCCATGAAAAGAGAAAGTAAAACCACAATCTAAACTTGCACAATTGATCATGCTTATTATTATACAAGAAATTAAATTGACCCAAATCAAAAAACCAAATCTGACTTGGGTTAATCTTTAGCAGCGCCCCACCAGCAATAGGGTTGCCGTCTTGGAATACCAAAGTTGTCAAACGACCATGTTTTCCACCGGGATCCCAAACATGAAATCCATACCAAAACTCCAAAGAAAATGTAATCCAAAATATGGGCCAAATACTGTACCTGAACCATGCAATCCATAGAAGAGAAAATACTCCAAATATTAAGGGCATAAAACAACTTGACACAAAGAAGAAAACCATATTTGCGCCGCCGCCTAAATCTGTCATCTCCTTTGACAAAGAAGGAATGAAACTTATCGATGTCTTTCGACGTTGGATTGCAACATGGGAGGACTCAACCTGCAATAATGGTGATTCTATAAGGAATCGTTGAATACCCAAGCCATGGCGGCTAGGGTTTATGTGGAGAGCTCTGGCTCTCATAGGAAATATCCTAGATTCCAAGGCAAGTCTTTGGAAATTGGTCGATATGATTAATTAAGTTTGTGTACAAGTAGTTCTGGCTGATCTTGTCCTAATTCACAATTATTCATTGATAAAGATTAGTCACAGTGTCACAATCAAAACCATATATTAGTTACACTAAGATGATCCAAATGGACTTGTTGTTGTATGTTTATGAGGGTATGTGATATTCTTTATTTTGTTCGGGGTTTTTTTCTTACTCGGGTTTTACGGCTTTTACCCCTATGCAGTTTTAATTAATAAGGCCACTCTTTCTCGACCACCCTCAGTCTTATGATTCGATCTCTCTCATTTTATGAATGAATTTTTCTCACTTTTCTGATCAAAGAAACCATATATATGTACGCATACATATGTATGTTAGTTCCCAATTCCAATAATGGGTGAAGCTGCAAGGAAATACACCAAAAGTTTGATCAGGATCAATTCCAATTGCTTGACCTTGACTGTAATCAAAATGAGTTGAAAGTTGGTTTGTGTGGAAATTTCCAAAAGTTAATAGCAACCATATATCAATGTATTATGTGCATACCATCCATTGTTACAATTTTATCTATGATGTGCCTTCATATGTCTAAAATACCAAAATTTCACAAATGTATATGAGCCTGTTTGAAATTGTTTTTCAGAGATCCAAAAGCACTTTTGAAATAAATAAAAAAATTTGAAAAAAATAAAATAGGTTTTGAATGAGTTTTAGAATCACCTAGAAGTGGTTCTGAGAAGCAGTTGTCTAGTGTTTCCTTATATAAAACGCTTTTACAAATTCCTTATATAAAACGCTTTTACAAAATTTGTAAAAACGTTTTTAGGCATTTCAGAAGCAATCTCAAACATGTCCTATATCATCATCATTTTTTTTTGTTTACTTTCATTATTACTAGTGAAATTCCCTTAAGGGTAAGTTGTACAAACACTAATCGACAAACAAAGACTCAAGCAATTGTCAATCGAACACAAACAAGCTTATGCAACAACAACACTCAATTGAACAATCCTAAAACCCAAAGTGTGCATCAAACTAGCACACCACGGTCTATAAGCTATTGAATGAATCACACAGCAAATTATACAATTTAGATGCAATGCATAGGCAAGACAACAATCACTACAATCATACAACACAAGAAATGGTCACCCGGAATCTCTACCTCTAGAGGAAAACCGGAGGGGAGCCGTACCCCACGCTCTTGAATCACACTATGAATAAAGCCAATCGGCAAGCACATACAAGGGGAAAACCAATTCCAAACTTAAACACTATCAACCTATTGACTAGTGGCAGTTCTAACCTTTCAAGCTTCCAATTTCTTCTTCAAGTGTACCTTCCTCAAGCTTCTTCGATTGGACTCCACCGGTGTGAACCTCCAATTGCAAGAACCACGGCTATGCAATGATGTATGAATGGTTGTGTATGTAATCGTTCAACTCAGCAAAGCAACTATCAATGTTTGCTAGAGTTGAACAAAACTCTCCTCAATCCTAAGGGATGCTAAACAAGCTTGTATCAAGCAAAACAAAGGTTTAGCTAAAGTGGATTGAATGGAGTAACAAAGGAGGAACCTGCTATAGCATGGACTAGGATCACTCAATATCAGAGAACTTTCTCAAAAATCAGTTTGCAAGAGTTATAGATATGAAAGTTCCGAAATGAAACAACAGAAATCTGTTTATATAGACCTGAGGCATTAAGCGATCGATCGCCCAAGAGGTGCGATCGATCGCATAGCAAAAGAAGACGTTTTCAGCAAAGAAAACGTGAAGGGCGATCGATCGCCCGATAAGGTGCGATCGATCGCACGTATCAGTAGCTGAGAACCTTAAACGCGATCGATCGCATATCAGGGGCGATCGATCGTCAAAGAAGAAAAGGCATAACGGATATATTCCGCACTCAAGCGCACTAGTTTAAACACAACGGTCATATTCTTGACCTTGGGCGATCGATCGCCCGATAGGTGACGATCGATCGTCCAGAGTAAAAATCAGTTTTAAACAAGTTTTGCAATTTTCACATAAAACCAATTTTAAGTTCTAGCAAACCTAAGGTGATAGAAAGACTTCCTAAGAGAACCAAATATGTATGAGATGCAAATGCATGATCCATACCTTGAGGAAGTAGGGGAAATCACCACGAACCATTGAGATGAACTTCAAGGATGCCGAACGGTCACAAATCCTAATGCCACGACTTAAAACCCTATCAACTATACAATTGAATGCAATTACAGGGAATATGTTTTGTCTAATTAGGAAATAGCCAATTTGCAAGAAAACTTGCCCTTACAACTAGTCTACTACAAACCTCCCACATACTAAAAAGTAAAAACCCTCCTATTACTTTGGGGATCGACTGTGCACGTATTGGACAAGGCTGTTCCTACGTACAATGAAACCATCCATTGAGGGTTTGGAGAAAGCTAGCTAGTGAGACTTGATAGTTTGGAGGAAGCTACCTATTAATTATTAGACATGCAGTCGACGCCTTGTGCTATTTATAGGGAGGCCCTTGATCACTTTGATCGAAGAGATCGAATATTGATAAGGATCAGCGGGTGATTACTCACTTGCACTTTTATCATGGAGATTGCATCCTCCAGTTGCTGGAGATCGATTGCGTTGGAAGTGAGTAAGTCGTCAAAACCCTCAATCAGGGGTGATAACATTTCTTGTTTAGTTTTTTTTTGCGTCATTTGCCCCACTATTTTATCATGTTATTTTTGAAATTAAATAAGAAATAATATTCTTTTAACAAATAATAAATAATGTTAGAATATAAAATGGGCAAGTTAGTTTTTTTTTTTGTTGAAGAAATCAGATGATAATCATTAATCATAGCAAAAAAACGGCACCTTATATCAATCTCTTAGACCCCCGTACTCATAGAACTGAAGGCCAGACAAACTAAAAAACTAAAAAGTACCGCTCATTAAGTCTTGTTCGCTCGTTTATTCAAAACGATCCTACAAGGATGAAATACATCAACCAAAACTACTCTAACTAGAAAGAAACCAACCGTCGAGCACACATTTGTGGTACGATCAGAAACTCATAGACCAGCCTTCCCGACGATGTACGTCATCAATATATGTAGGCCAAACCCAAATGACTAAGTAATATACGAGGGTGGTAAAACACTCTCCATTAGTCCATTAGAATCCAAACCATCAAAAAGTACCACACCATATCAAACTCCCAATCAGGCCCAAAAGCCTCATCCAAAGTGTCCAACTAGAGCAAACCCACACCAATGGCCGATACATGAACAACAGGAGCACCAACCATGTGGATCGTACAAGTAAATCTGGCGGCCTTCGTCTCCAGCAATCCATGGTAGCTACACCCACTCCAACACCCAACCGGCAAACAAGACAAACCAGAAGAGCGCAAGAGATTACTACCGCAGCTAGTCACAACAAGAGAAAACAACTCTCTCCCCACCACGATTCAAAAATTGTGAGCAAGAAACCATGGACGAGAGAAACTTGATCTGGAGAGTGCAAACAATAGCCCACCGCCGCACCTACAAAACTAGACTAACAAGTAACGCAAGGAAAGGAGCATGAGCAGAACAAACCAAGAACGAAGAGCCACCCGGATCAACCCGCACACGTCCACCTTCGTCCCTTCTCACATTCGTCAGGGAGGAGAAGTCTAGATTGGGTTGGAACCCACAGGATCGGGACGCCAAGAAACTACCGCTGCCACTAGGGTGTAAATGTTTTAGCATTTTCCATGCAATGTTCTCTTTACTTTCCGAAAAGGTTGATGTTACGTTTATGTTCTGATCTCCTTCCTAGTAAACTTTCCTAGTTTCCTACAAGAACTAGTACCCTTATTCATCAACAAAAACAAGAAGTATTCTAAAGTTTAATTAAAATTAGGGAGGTTTGAGCTCAATGTAAAAAACAGGATGAGGTGATGGTGGTTAAAACTCAACTCGAGAAACAGAAAAGTGAAGTGAAGAAAAACATCTTGCAAATGTGTTTATAAGGATTTGATTGTGACGAAGCTCCCAAATCCTAATAAACACATTTGTAGGGTTCATTTTCTCCAATGTGTGATAACACTTCACATTCTCACACTTCTCTGCACGTGTGGCGAAGTTTCAAGCCATACACGTGGACAACTTATATTGGGTGACGTGGAGCACGTGTGGTCGATCACTTGGCTTTACACGTGGGCGAACCTGCAGCTTTGATACCATGATAAAATAATCTAGATGTCACAACCAAAACCAATTGACAATGGTTGGAGATGCTCAAATCCTTATAAGCACATTTGCAAGGTCCATATTCTTCAATGTGGGACAACACTCCACATTCTCACACGCCCCCGCACATGTGGCGAATTTTCAAGCCATACACGTAGACACTTGCAGCTCTGATACCATAATGAAGTAATCTGAGCGTCACAACCAAAACCAATTGACAATGCTTGGAGAGACTCAAATCCTTATAAGCACATTTGCAAGGTCCTTTTTCTCTAATGTGAGACAACACTCAACATTCTCACAACTGTGTGATAAGCCCTGTATCTAAGGGCACTACTAGAATTATGTCGTTAGACATCGGCCAAAAACCGATGTAAAACAAAATTTTGACCGATGTCTTTGTGGGTGTAGTAAAAGAAAAAAAAAATATTGATATCGGTTGTTAGCCAATGTCTACCATATTGATATCGGTTGTTAACCATATCGCTCTTGAATTATAAACTAAAGTCTCTCGTCTTTCTGGACATCGTAAAGCAAAAAGTACCACATGTTGTTAATCATTTTTGTGTATGTTTTCCCGGGATGCTCATTAATTCTTGACATTACATATAGTAAATAAAGTTCATTAACCAGAATCGTCAAGACAAATTGTATCATAATTTCTGAAAAAAGTTTATTAACGGATATATATGTAATGTGTTTGACTTGTTATCGATTGACTACTCAAACATTATGATATGGCATAACAATTAATATTGACTGATTAAAAGCTTCTGGAAAACAAGTTGATTAATTAACAGCAACATGATCTAGATTGGAAGAGATCAATTCAACCCATAACCAGCAGTGTAGCAGCTGACTCTGATATATTGTCATATATGTCTTCTAGAAAGGCGGCAGAAAGTTGTACGTACTACTACTTTTCTGATGGAGATCGACGTTAAGATAAGTCGATCGATCTCATTTCATCAACTGTACATTAATTGGAATATTGGATATATACTTTTTTTTTTGGAACAATGGATATATATACGAATTAACCAAAGCATATATGATTAATAAGCAGATTAATTATTTTTTTTTCCTGAAATTAATTACTCGTTAAACAAATTAAATTGGTGCTTGTAGCTGTTAGCTAGCAAGTTGAAGTCACGTAGTAGAGTCCAATTAATTTGAAAGGGAGGGAGGAAATAATAAACAAATTAAGATTAATTACTGCTCATTGTTATAAAAAAAGAAGAAGATTAATTGCTGCTCGTGACAGTCCAACAAACCTTGCTGCTCATCCATAAATGTCTCATGGAAATTGCATTGTCCAGTGGCTGGAGATCGGTTGCGTTGGACGTGACTAAGCAGTCATTGATTTAAACCTAATGCAAGGTTTGACTTTGAGAAAGCACTGTCGCTTTTCTCAGTGGTTATGGCGTCGGACATGATGAAAGATTTGAATTAAACTTGAATGACTTCACGAAACAAAGATTTGATCAAGACTCATGTGGATCAATTCCAATTGCTTGACCTTGATTGTAATCAAAATGAGTTGAAAGTTGGTTTGTGTGGAAATGTCCACAAGTTAATAGCAACCATATATCAATGTAAATGAATGTATTACGTGCATACAATTTTTTTTTGTTTACTTCCGCTATTACTAGTCTACTACAAACCTCCCACATACTACACTTCTCCTATTACTATTACTTGGAAATGTTAGAAACAGATTGGAAAAAAAAAATCACGTCTATTTTTCTTGGAGATTAATTGATAAATTGTTCCACAAAGGGTGTGAGAAGAGTACAATTAGTTGTTGGGCCTCAGTCCACAAATGTAGCCCAAATCCCTTAAACCCCAACATCCCTCTGTATTTGCCTCTCTCAACTCCATACTCTGTAGTCATAGAAATGGAGAAAGCTTTCACTCTCGTTCAGACAATTGCCACTGCAACAGTCTTCTCTGCCGTTTCGGCCTGGTACTTTCCGGAATTAGGTTCCTTGAGTTCCATTCTTTTGTTTTAGTATTTTCAAATCATAAATTCTCAACAGGTACGGCTTCATGTTTGGACGAGAATCTGCTCGCAAAGAGCTCGGAAGCTTGATCGAAGACCTTCGCCGCCAAAATCCCAGCTCCGACCCACCACCACCTCATTCCTGAATTCATTGGGTACTCCCATTCTCTCACTCCCCAGTTACTTATTTGTTTACTAAACAATTCTGATTGGGTGTGCTTGGTTGGGTTCAATGTGTGTTCTTGTCGCTACTGATTGTAGAATCAATTAAAACTAGTCTTCAGGTGATTGATGTGGTGTTTGAATCTATGTAGTAGATGCTCTTCCTATCCCCCCTATTGGGTACGTGTTAACTAGTCTTCTATTGCTTTTATATTCGGACTCTTTTCCATGTAGTTATGGTTTATATTAAATGGGAATTGAAGTAGCTGTATGAAATTTCATTCAGAATGTGAATTCATGTGGTGTTTCCTAAGCTCAAGCTTGAATTTTGATTTATGTATCAATTAGGGATCCTTTTATTTGGATTGTAGCTTATTTAGTTGCTTGGGTGTAGGTTGATGGCTTCAGGGGGCAGTGAGGAAATCACTTCCTTTGGTAAAGCTTGGGAAAGCAATATGTCTTCAGGCCAGACCAAAACAACTCCCCGGACCATATTTGGCTGTTTTCAGGTCATCCTACACTATCCTTGACAGCGGAATGTGCCTTCCTGTGGAGTTTAGATATTAACCTTAGAACGTTTGGATGCTGACTCACTTAAAAGACACAGCATTCTATTGTGAGATGGTTGTTATTCAAGTGAATGAATTTGGTGATGTAGTTGGTGTTGATCATACATACTCTTTGACCTTTGAAATTATTGAAGAGCATTCTGAATTAATGTGTCAATTTTAGTTCCTGTGGATCTAGAAGCTTTTGCCCTGCCATCATAATGATGAACTAATGAAAATGTTTTAGCATTTTCCATGCAATGTTCTCTTTACTTTTTGAAAAGGCTGATGGTTACGTTTATGTTCTGATCTCCTCCCTGGTAAACTTTCCTACAAGAACTAGTACCTTATTCATCAGGGGAAAAAAAAAAGAGAAGTATTCTAAACCTTCTTTGAAATTAGGGAGGTTTGAGCTCAATGTAAATAACGGGATGAAATGATGGTTGTTAAAACCTAACTCAACAGACAGAAAAGTGAAGTGAAGAAAAACGGCTTGATATAAATATCAAGTGAATGTTTTGTGTTTCTATGAGCATCCATTTTTGTTACACACACATGTTGACATGTAATATCGAGTGTATATTGCTTTGTTTCCAACATTAAAGTGTATCAGAAAATTTTAGTACGAGTCTTCATCTCCATCACTGTGCTATATTGAGGCAATAAGCAAAGAAAATGGAAATTAGTGATGATATATTGGAAGTTGTAGATGCTTTCACTAAGAAGCATTATTGCATATTACTTAAAACATTGTGCTGGAGTATACTGGGCTGACAACTATTTTGAAGAGTCATCCAAACATCCCCTAAACCAAGTTGATGAAAACCTGGTTTCAATGAACATCAACTGACCAATCAGGTAATGGAGACACATTTTAATAAGCCTTGAATTTCAAATTCTGGAGTAAGCTCATATAGTCATATTCCCCAAAACACCAGCAGCTCCTAAGTTCATGTCCAAGAAGAATGACAGTCAGATATAATGAGTTTAATTTGCTTGTATTCTAAATTAATTAAGAGGTTCTATAATTGTTTGTAATCAATTACGTAAGTACATGAAAAGAACTAGAATATGTATTCTCTCAATGCACCTCGGAAAATCGCCAAGTTGGCAGATAGGTGCCTGATTAATTAAGAATGTAAAAGACCGGCCATCAATGAATCAGGTAGTAGAGATCTTGAAGCAAGCTACACAAGACTCACAAAAGGGAACCAGCTCTGTAAATAACCGTTTTGGGACATCTGGGTCTAAATTGGCCAAAAAGAACTCCAAGTAGAGCTGATATAAGAGAAGCCTGTGATCAAAAGAGAGCATTATTAATAGTGTCTACTGTGACTGTGTTCTGTTTAAATATTTCTTCAGGTTGAAATGGTTGGATGTTAAGTATTAGATGGGAAGTTTTGCAAAAAATCCAATTTTGCAGACTTCAAAGATATTTAGCCTTCTCTGTTTTTACACCCTTCATAATAACCAAAGTTAGGGGGTTTGGTGCTTCATGAGGGTGGTTTGATCATTACTGGAGAGGGTGGCAGGGTGGGGGTACTACTGAATGGTATTTTTTTTTTTTTGGAGATTAAAGCTATGAAAGTCTTTAATGCAGAAAAGGAGGGAATGAAAGTGAAATGGGGCAAGACCGCAAGACTCAATTGTCTTAATATTCGTCCCTTTCCTTAAAACTCTTATGGAACCTCCTTGATTAGTAGGATACTTGATTAATTTGAGAAGGTTATAATGATTTCATCACCTCACTGTCAAATGCTGCCTTGCTCTTGTTTTGGCTACTTGCATGAATTGGAGAGCCCTTAATTGCTTGTTTGACTTTTTAGCAAGACATTGCAGGCTTAAGTCAAGTTCAATTCTTTTCCCAGAGCAAGAAAGGTGACATTGCTATGATCAATTCAGAAAATCAGGAATAAAACATACATCTTCTTAAAGGAGTAGAATGAAACAATTTGGTGCCCGATGTGGAAAAATCTTTCGGAATATGAATGGGATGGCATTCGGGGTGAGATAAGCCTTATTTGTAAGGGATGCTCATTAATTATTTACATATATATGGTAAAATAAGTTTATTAATTAACCAGAATTGATAAGAAAAACAAGTAAAGACTAGGGGAGACCGACCTAAAGAGAGGGATGGTTATTATATATAGTGACCTACCCAAAACACAGACTTATTTAAACCTCCTGTAAAACAATTAAGTTGAATAACACCAATATGATCAAGAATTCAAGATTAGAAGAGACTAATTCAAATGTTCTGGAATGGAACAGCAACAGAAGCTAGTTAATTTGAAATTAAACGTGAAATCTAGGTTTACAGCCAGGAAGATTGAAAAGGTAAACAGAGTTTTTGTTGCATGGAATCTAATGGCCTCATACCAGCCCTATAGTCAATTAATTTATACAGCATTCTTATGAGAAACAAGCATGAAATTTATTTCTTCCTGATAAAGAAAGCAAGGACACCATAAAACCTAGCTCCCACATGAAGCCTCGAATTTCAAGTTCCAGGGTAATTAGGTTCATTCCCCTGATCGATCGCCAGAAGCTCCTAAAAAAATGTCAAAACAAATGACAATCAAAATAAAGTATTATTGATCAAAGGACGAACAACCATATATTTTGTGTTTCTAAACAATTGTGATATGATAATCGATCCGCAAATACTAAAAAGTTGAAAGAGTTGCTAGATGTAAGTTTAGCCGGACAACATAAATAAAAGAAACAAGTATAATATAGCTTACCTAACCATTTATCTTTGAAGTCGCCTCTGCATTTTTGCCTTGTACAAAGCGGTTTTGACATAAACCCAATCTTTTGAATCATCCAAGAATTTGAAATAGGCGTATCTCCAATAACTCTTGAGCAATAAACTGCCACACACTATCCAAAATCCAGTGACGAATCCCTGTACTGATAATGAATCCCATGCTTATGAGACCATCATTATCTTGTTCCTTGTTCTCACTTTCACTGATTCCATCATCTTGAGTTGTTCCATCTCCTGAGCAATTTTGTGTCAGCGGTGGTCCGCAAAGTCCACTATTTCCCACATAGGCAGAAGCATTAAAACTCTGAAATTGAGTGCTTACTGGAATTCTTCCAGACAAGTGGTTGTGTGATACGTCAAAGACTCCAAGAAAATTTAAGGTTGAAAAACTAGCAGGAATTCTACCAGATATCTGGTTTCTTGACAAATCAAGAGATTCCAACACCTTTCCTGTCAATTTGTTTCTTGACAGGTTCGAGAATTCAACTTTATCATACTTGTTACACTTTCTGGAATTTCCCCAACCAAATAATTGCTTGAAATGTCAATGCTTCTCAAATACGCAACATTTCTCCCAAACTCACTCTCTATTCCTTTCCACACCAGTTGAACAAACATATAAATAAAACCATAGTCATGAGATAAAGCTGTTATGTTATTGAAGCAATGTGGCAAGGCTCCTGAAATATTGTTTTGGGAGAGATCCAATACATGAATGGCGGCTAGATTGCACAGGGAAAAAGGTATGATTCCATTGAACTCATTGGATCGTAAGTTTAGAACAAACAAGTTTGTTAGGCTTCGGCCTATCCATGTGGGTATCTTTCCGGATAATTTGTTGCTTCCAAGGTCAACAAGCACTAATTGTGTACAGTTCTCAAAAGAAGGCAGTTCTTCAGAAAAGTTGTTTCCATATAATCGCAATGTCGAAAGTTTCGTTAGGTTGCCTAACCAGCTTGGTACTTTGCCAGATAATTTATTCTTTCCCAAATTCAAATATTTCAGTCGTTGAAATTTCATCAAACAATTGGGGGGCTCCCCTCACAGTAGGTTGTCAGAAATGTGGAGATTATATAAACCTGGAGCCTGCGTTGCACATAAGGAAGACAGGGATCCGGAAAACATGTTATTCGAGAGACTCAAAATCTTGAGCGTTGGAGGAAATGATGGCAATGCACCAGAAAAACTGATTAAGAGACAAGTCAACATATCTCAAGCTTGTGGACAGGTTGGGCACTTTCCCCTGAATTTGGTTCATAGAGAGAGCAAGCACAGTAAGATTTCTCTGCCTTCGAATCCATTTGGGAAAATCTGGGCCCACCTTGCAAGACAACAGGTCTAATGTATCAAGTTGAAATGGTGGATTCCAATTTGAGCTCAGGTTGATAGATAAATTGAAGGTCCTAGAGGGGGGGGGGGTGAATAGGACAATGACAACTTTTTCGTGTTAAATTGTTCTCAGGGATAGCAATGGTTGTGTCTATCCTGAATCACAATTGAACGATTATATAAAGTAAAGTTGCAGTAAATATAAACAACACAAAGATGTTTTTGTTCTCGCAGAAACCCTGCATCCAGGGAGAAAACTGCGTGCCCCTATCTCTTGAAGGGCAAAACTTTCCACTATGTAATTCAACACTTCTTACAAGTTTGTAGCAACCTGGGATAGTTAGCCGCACTTCTATCCTTCCTAGACTCTTCCTAGTCTACGACATGTTCTACCTCACTTGTCTAAGTGCTTACATATGAAAGTTCCCAGAAGTAAATCAACACCTCTTACAAGTTTGTAGCAACCTGGGATAGTTAGCCGCGCTTCTATCCTTCCTAGATTCTTCCTAGTCTACGACCTATTCTACCTCACTTGTCTCTAAGTGTTTACAACATAAAAATTTCCAGAAGTTCCAACCTCAGAACTTAGCTATCATCTAACTAATTCTTCATGGACACTTCTCGCGTTGTTGCACTACCAATCACAATCTCATGGTATGCAAATGCAATATGAGTTTTATGAAAAGAGTTTTTGTTCAAGCTCTAAGATTTACAATCAACAAGGAAGACTTAGAGCAACACAATGAACAATGCAAGATAAATGAAACTCAGAAAATGTCTATGACAATTTTCACAAACAAAACAACCAAAGAAGCAAGGAACACCTTTGCTTCATATATATAGGCTAGGTGAGGCTCAAGAGAGCAGGCACACCAGCCAATGTGATCAGAACGTCTAGGACCTAGGTTGCTTGCCCAAGTAACCAAACCCACAAAAAGGGACAAAGTAAAACTTTCCCAAAATAGATAACTTTTCAAACAAAAGAGGTAAAAGGTTTTGCAAACTTTATCAAATGATTGATATGACTGGTGCACAGCAAAACAGCTTTTCCCTACAGACCTAAACATAGCCTTAGCAAAAGCATAGGTCAATGTCTCATGAAACAACTAGGCATGTGGCCTAAGCATGGATTGAAAAAGTATACACACAATCCCAAACGTAACTTGGGCACCAAATCAAAAGCATAGCCAGCTGTTTAGAAAAGCAAAATATCTAGAAAGATTAAACCTTCACATATAAGATAAAGATCATTTTGTCACAAGACATAATTCTGGGAAACAGGATAGGAAGCCATACTACTATCCTCTGGGAAAAATGATGAGATGCATATGCATGATTTTACCTGAGTACCATGAGATCATGTTGGGTCTTCACTTGAACTTGGGCCTTCAGACTTCATTTAAGCAGGCCTTGACAAATTAGTCACAAGTTGTGTTTTGTTCAAAAAAGGATTGCCAATATCTTTATGCCTACATAAATGATTACAAGAAACAAATAGAGACCGTAAACGAGAGAGGTTCAAAAAGTTGGCTTCTGTTATGACACCATTCAAAGAATTGTTACGAAAGATTAGTGCTTCAAGGCTAGAAAGTTTCCCGACACTCTCGGGTACAGACCCGTTAAGTTGATTATACGAAAGAATCAACTCTCTTAATTTCGAAAAACCTGTCAAATCTGGCCATGAAACCCCAAACCGGTTATCCCACAAGGATAAGATCTCGAGTGTGTTCTGAGCACAAGACAAGGTTTTTACCAAGTCCTCAATGTTTTCAGAGAATTGGTTTGACCCTAAATTCAATGACTCTAACCTGCAGAAGTTTTGAAAGAATTTTGGTAATCCACCTTCAAGTTGGTTAAAAGAGAGATCAAGACATACTAGAGATACCGTGTTGATGAAAACATCTGGGATGGGACCTTGTAGCATATTTTCCTCCAAGTCAATATGGACAAAGTTGCTACTGACGTTGGCTATCCAATAAAATATTGAAGAATTAAGAAAATTGAAAGAGAGGTCAAGGACTTGAAGAGAGGTGGAAGAATTAATAAACGGAAGTAATCTTAGATTGACATCAGGAAGAGAACAATAAGATAGCCGAAGCTCGATCAGTGAAGGGAGCTTGCTTAACGAATGTGCCCATTCACAACCTCAGAGAAATCTACATCTGCCATGTTCAGGTATCTCAAGGAAGAAAGATGAGATAACCACTCAAGATTTTCCACAGTGACATAATTGCCCTCAAGATCGAGAGTATGCAAATTGGGGAGGAATAGGTCCCCTAAAGTTGGAATGTGAAAGTTTGAGTTCCTTCAATTGACTCAAAGAGCCAATGAACTTTGGAATCATCATTCCTCCAAAATCATTCCGACTGAGGTCCAAGTAATTTAGATACCTTAATTCAAGTAGTGAAGGATGAATTTCACCTCTTAAAGAATATAGATATAAAGTGATGATATGACATGTTTGGTTGTTGCATGTTATTCCTCTCCACTCGCAGCAATCTTTGTTACTTTTCCAAGAGGCAAAAAAATTGAACTCGTCCACAAGGCCTTGTTTAAACTGGAGAAGAGCATTTCTTTCACTCTCCAAGCACATAGTATTGTTGGAGCTTCTAACATTTGAACAAAAAGTAGAAAAGGCAATGAGTAGGCATACAAGCCCAACCAGCAGAACAGAATGCATATACCTACCACTTTGTGTAGTGAACAACATGATTATGATCATGCACAAAGATGATTTGCAAAGTGACCAAAAAGCAGGCTATATATAGTAGTCTCTCATATAAGAATGAGTGCGACTTTGAGCATTCGGTGTAGTCCAGTTGGACTAGGTAATGGCCATCCCCGCTCACAACCCGGGTTCGAATCCCCCCACCCCACAAATTTCGAACTTTGGAGTCATATTCCCCCTCCCCTTAAAAAAAAAAATGAGTGCGTCTTTGCTCACCCCCCTTAGTTAAGGGTGAGCATCACCTCCCCCTTTCCCACTTGACACGTGTCCATAGTATAACCATGGTTAAGTGTTTTCTTTTTTTCACTTCTCTCACCCGACTCTCTTTCTTTTCTTTTTATCTTCTCCTCTTGCTTCTGCAATTCTCCGGCAACTCCATGGCCATAACCATGGCAGCTGCAAAGCTCGGGAGAGCTTAGCGGTGGTGGTTCGACGAAACGAGGCACGGTGAACTGCAAAGTTTGCTGTTCTAGAGAAGAAAAGCATAAGCGTGTGGCGCTGCTCCCGCCGCCGCCGTGCGTTGCGGAGAACTGGGCTCTAATCAGACCAGTCCGGCGAACACAGTGATGGTGGCAGTGAGCCACAATGATGCTCAGAGTCGGCGAATCGAAGAGAGGATTCGGAGATCAATTTTCTCTCTCTTCAAGCTCTCTCTCTCTCCTCCACGCCTCTCTCTCCTCCATGAACTTGAATTACCCAGAAGCTGCCATGGATTGATTTTCGTTGTGAGAGAGATGAAAGAGGAAAGAAGCTCAGAAGCTGTGCCCAGAGGAAGAAGAAAAGAGAGTCGGGGTGAGAGAAAAGAGAAAGAAAACAA
Source organism: Rubus idaeus (assembly GCA_030142095.1). NCBI lineage: Eukaryota > Viridiplantae > Streptophyta > Magnoliopsida > Rosales > Rosaceae > Rubus > Rubus idaeus. The sequence goes on from CM057969.1 coordinate 10,340,086, forward strand.
ATTTAACCATGGTTATACTATGGACACGTGTCAAGTGGAAAAGGGGGAGGTGATACTCACCCTTAATTAAGGGGGGGTGAGCAAAAACGCACTCTATAAGAATTTATTTATGTTTTTTGACGAAACTCATATAAGAAATTTTTTTTGGGTAAAAATCCAATATAGTACCCAATCTATGGAGAAATGTATTTTTTGATACCTACAAATTTTTTTTACCCAAAATGGTACCTGAACTATTGTACAATTACCCAAAATGGTACCTCCGTAGTTAAGTCAGGTACCATTTTGGGTAATGGCCAATAGTTCAGGTACCGTTTTGGGTAATGACTCAATAGTTCAGGTACCATTTTGGGTAATTATCAATAGTTCAGGTTGTGAAATTGCAATTGACTTGCTTCTATCCATTCCAAGGCAAGTCTTTGGAAATTAGTCGACATGATCGACTAAGTTTGTGTACATGTAATTCTGGTTGATCTTGTCCGAATTCACAATTCTTCATTGATAAAGATTAGTCAGATTGTCACAATCAAACCTATATATACGTTACACTAATATGATCCAAATAGACTTGTGGACTGTATTGATGGGATACTTATCATGTAGTTTTGGTATATTGTAAATTTTTTGTCTGTTCCTGAAGATATGTGATATTTTTTATTTCGTTCATGGCTTTTCCTTATTCGGATTTTACCCCTATACAGTTCTAATGAGGCCACTATTTCTCGAGCATCCTCAGTCTTATGAATTTTTCTTGTTTTATGAATGAATATTTCTTACTTTTTTTAAGAAAAAAAAACGTATATATGTATAAATAAGTAAGTTCCCAAATACTATCATGGGCGAAGCTGCAAGGAAATACACCCAAATTTGATCAGGATCCATTCCAATTGCTTGACCTTGACCGTAACCAAAATAAGTTGAAAGTTGGTTTGTGTGGACATTTCCACAAAGTTAATAGCAACCATATATCAATGGATTATGTGTGCCTTCAAACGTCTAAAATATCATAATTTCACAAATGTATATATCATCATCATCATCATCATCATTTTTTTTTATCAAGGGGCTCCTCTCTTTAGTTTGTTCTTTCGTTTCCTTATAAAAAAAAATCATCATTTTTTTTGTTTACTTCCACATAATAAAAACCCTCATATTTCTTGTTTATTCGCATCATTTGCCCCTTATTTTATCATGTTTATTTTAACTTTATATTATTTTATTTCACTTTTCTTTATCATGTTGTTTATTATTTTGCTCTTAATATATTTAAATTTTTATATTAACTAATATAATTGAAGAGGATCAAATCCAAGAACTTGAGTTTTAACAATATGTACTATAAAGAAGACCTCAACAATACCTCTGTATACTATAATTGATTAAAATACATGTATATATTATAAACAATATACATCCAATAAGTGTGGGCAGTTAATTCAAATGTGTATTAGAGTAGTGAATAATTAAGTGAGTGTAGATAATAATTATTTATATATATATATATTATTTTTGTTTTACAAAGTTGACCTCAACTGACAACTGTTAACTATTTTATATTTTTTTTCTTAACATTTAAAAGATATTTTGGCATATTTTTGCTGGTTGGTTGACAATGTGAGTTTTCTTACATATTTACTTACTTGGAATGAGTATAAGAATAAAAGAATTGATTACAATTCCTGAGTTTTTTTGCGTTTACTAACTTGTAAAGGAATCGGAATGATTGTGAATCTCATATAAAAGTAACTAAAAAAGAGTAATCCATTCATGAATATCCGGAGTTTGATTACCAAGGGGGGAGTACGTATTAGGAATGAACTTCATCGGAATGAACTCCGATTCATTTATATTTCTATTCCAAGTAAGTAAACATGTCATTAAATTACTAGCTTATAAAAATTTTGTTTTGATCAACAATTAATGCCTCTTCTCATTATAATAGTATAGATATAGATAAGTTCTTGGTAATTAAGTTATAATCTATTTATCTATATTTATAAGTTCTTGAAAACTCATATAGATATAGATTGATCGGTGTCGTATCGGTGAGAGAGAAAGAATGGAAGCAAACGGAAGAGAGATTGAGGGCGAGATGAGGAAGCTAGAGAGCTGGAGAGGGTGACCAGCCCCAAACAAAAAAAAAGTCATTAAGGTTCAGACCAAAAAAAAATATAGGTATTGATGTGGAGGTTTTGGACCATTGAATCTCTTCATTGAATATCCAAGGGCTGATATGAATTTGTCCCTCATGTGAGCGGGACTGATATACATTATATTAGTTTCCAATGTTTTTTATATATTTTTTTTCTTCCAATTAGATTTTTTTTTTCAAAGAACCACAAAAAAAAACCACATAGCTAGCTGCTTAATTAATTAGAGGAGTAGCATGCAATAATTAGGTATTTGGGAAATAATCATTTCAGAATATAAATAAACATTATGATAAGGCATAACAATATTGACTAATTAAAAACTTCTGGAAAACAAGTTGATTATATATATAACAGCAACATGATCAAGATTGGAAGAGATACATTCAAATGTTTCGGAATGAAAGCTTAACTGCAGCTACTTAATTTGATAATATTCGAGAAAGCTATGAGTACGTAGATTACTAAATTACAGGCAGAAAGATTGAGGAGTTAAAATTAATTATACAAATGTGTATGTTTGGGTACATGCATGGAATCAAATGGCCATATACCAGCCCTTATTACATATATTTCATTAATCATACAAATTTCTCAAGAGAAACAAGCATAATATTTATTTCTTGCTGAAACAAAAAGCATCTTCATCACAAAACCTTCCACAGTGAGCCTGAGTTTCTAATGATAATTAGGTTAATTCGCCTGAATGCCAGATCGAAGCTCCTAAAAACATGTTAAAATAAATGACAGTCAAAACATAGAACTATTTTCAAACAATATGTTGAGATATGAAAATGGATTAATTTGCTCATACTATAAAAGAGTCGGACAACGTGCATAAATAAAATAAAAGAAACAAATAAGTATAATATGGCTTGCTTTCGAGCATGTTCAGCAAGGCTAACTATCTACTTTTTAACAAAATTTAGTTAAAATAGCTCAAAAGTTATTTTGGCTAAATAGTTTGAAAATACGTTTACATTACCCCCCCCCCCCCCCCCCCCCCCCCCCCCCCCCCCCCCCCCCCCCCCCCCCCCCCCCCCCCCCCCCCCCCCCCCCCCCCCCCCCCCCCCCCCCCCCCCCCCCCCCCCCCCCCCCCCCCCCCCCCCCCACCCCCCCCCCCCCCCCCCCCCCCCCCCCCCCCCCCCCCCCCCCCCCCCCCCCCCCCCCCCCCCCCCCCCCCCCCCCCCCCCCCCCCCCCCCCCCCCCCCCCCCCCCCCCCCCCCCCCCCCAACCCCCACTCTCCCCCCCCCCCCCCCCCCCCCCCCAAAAACCCAATCTCTCTCTCTCTCCTCTATAGCTATAAAATTTAAAATTTTAAAATAAAAATTTTTATTTTTTTTTTCCCCCCCTTAAAAAAAATAAAATTTTTTTTTTTTTATTTTGAAAATACGTTTACATTAATGCTCTATATTTTAGCTAGTTTTGAATTTGTTTAATTTTTTTAATGAAGAAAAAATAGCTTAATTGTATTTAAAAATTAAACAACACATCTAAAATTGTATGTTTAAACTTAACAAAAATAATAAAGAGTCTCATCTCGCTCTCTATATTTATGAACTATATAGCTAAAAGCTAAAGTAGAGAACCACTTAGAGCATTTTTAGCAGTGTTAGCAATTTTTTAACTAAATTTTAGCTAAAGTAGCTAAAAAACTATTTTGGCTAGTCAGTTTGCAAAAACGTGCACCAATGTTTTCTACTTTATCTAGTATTGAATTTAAATTATTATTTTAATGAAAAAATAATAATTTAAGTGGATTTAATAATTATGCAAAATAACTAAAAAAGAATATTTTAAATGAACAAAAATAATAGAGTCTTATTTCACTATCTATATTTAGGAGTCATATAACTAAAAACTAAAATAGAGAGGCATCTCCAATAGATTACCCATATCAAAATAAATTTAAAATTTGACTAATTTTAAGACAATTTAGGACTCCAGCAGAATACCCAAATGAAAGTTAAATTTAACTTTTACCAAATTCTCTACATATATTTAGCTAAAGAGGAGAGGAAAAATAGCTAAAAGTTAAATGGTTTAACGACTATTTTTTTCAATCTAAGTTACATATAAGTAGAACTGCTGGAGTAGACAGAAAAAAAGTACTAGCTATATTTAACTTTTAAGCATTTTAGCAAAGAAAAATAACTTTTAGGGAAAAAATCACCTTTAGTCCCTGAACTATGATCTATTCGACACTTTCATCCCTGAAGTTTGAAATATATCACTTTAGTCCCTGAACTTTAACATTCTATATCACTTTCGTCCCTGCCGAGGGTTTTCATCGAATACACCTCCGATTCCGGCCAAATCGGAGGACAAAAACTATTGGGCTTTGAAGCCCTCCTTGAGGTGAGTTCAACGCCACCAGCCTCGCCTCAAACCGCCGCCGGACGGCGGAGAATTTCACGATTAAAGTTCCGGCCACCATAAGCTTTCGGGCTAAATTCGACCAATTCTAGGCCGAATCGAGCTTAGCCCCAGTTATAAAAGTTACTCCTCTCATCCTTGCGAACATTTTGGCATACGTTTTGCACCATTTTGTTCCGGTCAGGGACGAAAGTGATAGTTGGTGTTGAAGTTCAGGAACGAAAGTGATATATTTCAAACTTCAAGGACGAAAGTGTCGAACGAGTTATAGTTCAGGGACTAAAGTTATAATTATCCCTAATTTTTATTGTTGGAGATGCTCTTAGGATGCTGGTGCAACTGCTAAAATAGCTGAAAAACTAAACATGCTCTTTAAAATAGCCAAAGAGCTAAGATAGCGAGTATGATAAAAATGCTCTAGAAGCTGGTGCAGATATTAAAATAGCCGAAAAACCAAACATGCTCTCTAGAATAACAAAAAAACTAAAATAGAAAGTCTAATAAGATGCTCTTACCATTCATCTTTGAAGTCTCAACTGTATTTTTGCCTTGTACACAACGGGTTTGACATAAAGCCAATCATTTGCATTATCCAGGAATTTGAAATAGGCGGATCTCCATGAACTCTTGAGCAATAAACTGCCACAAACTATCCAAAATCCAGAGACGAATCCCAGCACTGTACTGATAATGAATCCCACGCTTACGATACCATCATTATCTTGTTCCTTGTTATCACTTTCATTGATTCCATCGTCATGAGTTGTTCCATCTTCTGGGCAATTTCGTGTTAGCGGTGGTCCACAAAGTCCAAGATTTCCCATATACTTAGAAGCATTAAAACTCTGAAGTTGCGTGCTTTTTGGAATTCTTCCGAACAAGAGGTTGTATGATAAGTCTAAGACACTAAGATAATTTAAGCTTGAAAAACTCGTAGGAATTCTACCAGAAATTTGGTTTCTTGACAAATCAAGAGATTCCAACGACATGTTCAAGTTTCCAAAGTTTTCAGGAACCTTTCCTGTCAATTTGTTTCTTGACAGGTTGAGAGAATTCAACTTTATCATACTTGTTATACTTTCCGGAATTTCCCCATCCAAATAATTGCTTGAAATGTCAATGCTTCTCAAATGCCTAACATTGTCCCCAAACTCGATGTCTATTCCTTTCCACACCAGTTCAACAAACATATAAAGAAAACCATAAGGTCCATAATCATGAGATAAAGCTGTTATGTTATTGAAGCAATGTGGCAAGGCTCCTGAAATATTGTTTCGGGAGAGGTCCAATACATGAAGGGCAGCTAGACTGCACAGGGAAAATGGTATGATTCCATTGAACTCATTGGACCGTAAGCGTAGAACCAGCAAGTTTGTTAGGCTTTGACCTATCCATGTGGGTATCTTTCCGGATAATTTATTGGCTCCAAGGTCAACAACCACTAATTGTGTACAATTCTCAAAAGAAGGCAGTTCTCCAAAAAACTTGTTTCCATATAATCGCAATATCGAAAGTCCCTTTAAGCTGCCTAACACGCTTGGTAATTTGCCAGACAATTTATTCTTTCCCAAGTTCAAAAATGCTAGTCTTTGAAATTGCATCAAACAATTAGGAAGCTCCCCTGACAGTAGGTTCACAGAAATGTCGAGATACGCCAAATCTGGAGCCTTTGTTTTACATAAGTAAGACAGGGATCCTGAAATCATGTTATTCGAGAGATCCAAAGTGTTGAGCGCTTGAGGAAATGATGGCAATGCACCAGAAAACTGATTAGAAGACAAACGAACGTATGTCAAGCTCAAGCATGTGGACAGATTGGGCAGTTTCCCCTGAATTTGGTTCGTAGAGAGATCAATCGAAGTAAGATTTCTCTGCGTTTGAATCCATTTGGGAAAATCTGGACCCAACTTGCAAATGGACAGGCCTAATGCATCAAGTTGAAATGGTGGAATCCAATCTGAGCTCAAGTTGACAGACACATAATTATTAGATACAGACAGAGTCCGTAAACGAGAGAGGTTCAAAAAGTGGGCTTCTGTTATGACACCATTCAAAGAATTTCTAGAAAGATCGAAAACTTTAAGGCTAGACAATTGCCCGACACTCTTGGGTACAGACCCATTTAGTTGATTATACGAAAGATACAAGTCTCTTAATACTGAAAAACCGGTCAAATCTGGGCATGACCCCCAAAACCGGTTATGACTCAAGTACAGGTTCTCAAGAGTATTCTTGGCACAAGACAAGGTTTCTACAAAGTCCTCAATGTTTTCAGAGAATTGGTTCCATCCTAAACTCAATGACTCTAACCTACAGAAGTTTTGAAAGAATTTTGGTAATCCACCTTCAAGTTGGTTAAAAGCCAGATCAAGATATACTAGAGATACCATGTTGAAGAAAACATCTGGGATGGGACCTTGTAGCATATTTCCCCTTAAGTCAATATGGACAAAGTTAAAGCTGACATTGGCTATCCAATAAAATATTGAAGAACTCAAAGCAGAATTTTCAGAGAGGTCAAGGACTTGAAGAGAGGTGGAAGAATTAATAAACGCAAGTGATCTTAGATTGACATCAGGAAGATAACAATGAGATAGCCGAAGCTCTATCAGTGAAGAGAGCTTGCTTAAAGATTGTGGCCAATTCACAACCTTAGAAATATTTACACCTCTCATGTCCAGGTGTCTCAAGGATGAAAGATGAGATAACCACTCAAGGTTCTCAAGATAGATGTTCATGTTCCAGGCAAGATCAAGAGTCTGCAAATTAGAGAGGTTTCCAAGTTGGGGAGGAATGGGTCCACTAAAACTAGCAAACGAAAGATTGAGTTCCTTCAATTGACTCAAAGAGCCAATGAACTTGGGAATCATTCCTTCAAAAAAATTACCGCTGAGGTCCAAGTAATTTAGATATCGCAATTCAAGTAGTGAAGGATCAATTTCAACAAAAAAATGATTAGAACGGAGATTCAGAGTGATGACATGACCTGTTTGGTTGTTGCATGCTATTCCTCTCCACTCGCAGCAATCTTTGTTGCTTTCCCAAGAGGCTAGAACATTGGACTTGTCCACAAGGCGTTGTTTAAACTGAAGAAGAGCATTTCTTTCACTCTCCAAGCACATAATATTGTTGGAGCTTTCAATACTTGAACAACAAGTAGAAGAGGCAATGGCCAGGCATACAAGACCAAACAGAACAGAATGCAGAGACCTGCCACTCATTATAGTAAACAACAGGATTATGATCATTCACAGAGATGATTTGCAAAGTGACCAAAAAGCAAGCTATATATAGTGGAAAAGTATATTGAGTCTCTCATATAAGAGTTTTTTTTGGACAATATCTCATATAAGAATTTAAGTCAGGTATGTTGCTAGTTTCTTCAAATTTTTTTGGTCACTCAAAATAACATGAAAATTTTATTTCCATCCAAAATCAGTGTTAAATTATTGTAAGAAAATTATATTAGTTTGTTTTGTGCCACAATATTTAGTTGCACCAAAAGTTGGATCAAGACTCAGTGGTTAAATTCCAATCGCTTGACTGAGTTAAAATGCAATATAAGGAATGAAATTCATTTGACATACTAGTCATCAGACTTACATTAAGTTTATCTGCTCCAAGATCAAAAACCTTTAATTTTTTGGGTAAAAACCCAATTTGGTATCTGAATTATTGTGAAATGTACTTTTTGTTACCTACAATTTTTTTTTTACCCAAATTGGTATCTAAACTATTGCACCATTAACTAAAATGGTACCTCTGTTAACTTGGTCGTTAAGTACACCTACGTGACGCTTATTTGGATGAGAAACGCTACTTAATTGAAGTAGGGTAAAAACTCAATTTGGTATATGAACTATTACGATATGGTATTTTTTGGTACCTACAAATTTTTTTTACCCAAAATAGTACCTGAACTATTGTGTCATTACCAAAATGGTATAATTGGACCATACTTAACGATCAAGTTAACGGAGGTACCATTTTGGGTACCGGCGCAATAGTTCATGTACGATTTTGGGTAAAAAAAAATTGTAAATACTAAAAAATACATTTTGCAATAGTTCAGGTATCAAATTGAGTTTTTACCCTAATTCTTTACGGTTCTTAATTTATAGAATGTATTTCTCTTGAAAAGCTCTTACCATGTAAATACAATCTCAAAATTTTCTTTAAATTGCCTAGTGAGTTGGGTATTTTCCAAAGAAAAAAAAAACACATAGCTGCTTAATTAGAGAAGTAGCATGCAATAATTAGCTATTTGGGACATAATCATTTCAGAATATGAATGGAATAGAATTCTGCGTGTGATAAGCCTAAGCCTTGTTTCTAAGGGATGCTCATTCTTGACATTACATATAGTAAATGAAGTTCATTAATTAACCAGAATCGTCAAGACAAATTGTATCATAATTTCTGAAACAAGGCATAACAGTATTGACTGATTAAAAACTTGACTTGTTATCGGATATATATAAATGTAATGTATTGACTTGCTATTTCAACTACTCAAACATTATGATAAGGCATACCAATATTGACTGATTAAAAACTTCTGGAAAACAAGTTGATTAACAGTGACTTAGTGATTTGAACGCACAAAACACTTTTAGGACGCAAACATACGTGTCGTCAAAATATGAGAAGTAATAAAGACCAGGGTTTTTGTACCACAAGGATTTGGTGGCCCAAGATCTCACTAGGTAACAAGGTAACTAGCTAATCTAACACTAATGGAGGGACTAAAAATGGATATCTATGCATTGGATAAGTGACATATGTGCATTGTGAATGATCAATATTTGTGAGAGTGATTGAGGGGTTAAAGATAATTATGCAAAAGTGCATTTGGATGCATGGAATCAAATGGCCATATACCAGATCTCTAGGATGTGGCTGTAGGGTTTCTCCCTACCTGTTATTCTCTCCCAAAAAATGGTGGCGGCCTCCAACCCATTACATCTCCACTATTGTATCACCGTTCCTCTGGTGATGTATTAATTCCTCGTGCAAGCTTTCTTTTGGAGAAACCAAGTCCATCATGATCTATCACCGATGCTAATTTTATTCATTGGAATCTACGTTTTCATTCCCTTCATGACCTTCAAGGGAAGGATTATGTTGTTTGTCCATCTCTACGATTGTGCTCTCCTCAAGGATGAGCTGTTGTTGATTGGTGAGATTTTAATGAATTTTCACCATGGATGAGCTTTCAAGCTGATTTAGCTAGTGACGATAGATTCTAGATCTTTCAATCTGAGTTTTGGGTGTGGGATCCTAGTGTAAATTACTACGATTTGAGATTGTTCGTTTGCAAACTATTTCAAGCAGTTGATTCTCGTCTTGGTTTTGCGGATTATTCTTGTCTTCGGGTTCTTTGTTTTTGGCTAGATTAATAATAAAGAACCTTGAGTTTGTCTTGCGGCGACATCGCGAGTTTGCTTCATGTCGTATTTTTGTGGATGGCTCAAGTTTTCAAGTTTTGTAGGTATATGTTTTCTACTGTGACTGTGTCAAAAAGAACTCCAAGTAGAGCTGATATAAGAGAATCCTGTGATCAAAAGAGAGCATTATTAATAGTGTCTACTGTGACTGTGTTCTGTTTAAATTTTTCTACAGGTTGAAATGGTTGGATGTGAAGTGGGAGATGGGAAGTTTTGTAAAAATTCCAATTTTTCAGACTTCAAAAATATTTTTAGCCTTCTCTGTTTTTACACCCTTCATAATAACCAAAGTTAGGGGGTTTGGTGCTTCATGATCGAGGGTGCTTAATTTGATCGTTACTGGAGAGGGTGCGGGTACTACTGAATGGTCCTTTTGTTTTGTTTTGTTTTTGTTTTTGTTTTTGTTTTTGTTTTTGTTTTTGTTTTTGTTTTTGTTTTTGTTTTTGTTTTTGTTTTTTGGAAATTAAAGCTTGTTTTTGTTTTTGTTTTTGGACATTAAAGCTTGGAAGTCTTTGATGCCGAAAAGGAGGGTATGAAAGAGAAATGGGGCAAGACTCAATTGTCTTAAGATTCGTCCCTTTCCCTTCAACTCTTATGGAACCTCTTTCGTTAGTAGGATACCCGATTTGAGAAGGTTATAATGATTTCATCCTCTCACTGTCAAATGCTTCCTTGCTCTTCTTTTGGCTACTTATATGAATTGGAGAGCCCTTAATTGCTTGTTTACCTTTTTAGCAAGGCATTGCAGGCTTCAGTCAAGTTCAATTCTTTTCCCAGACCAAGTTCAATAAAAAAAAAAAATTCCCAGAGCAAGAAAGATGGCATCGCTATGATCAATTCTGAAAATCAGGAGTAAAACATACAGCTTCTTAGAGGGGTAGAATGAAACAATTTGGTGCCGGATGTGGAAAAATATCTTTCGGAATATGAATGGGATGGCATTCGGTGTGAGATAAGCCTTATTTGTAAAGGACGCTCATTAATTCTTTACATACATATTGTAAAATAAGTTTATTAACCAGAATTGATAAGAAAAACAACCCGGGTTCGAATCCCCCCACCCCACAAATTTCGAACTTTGGAGCTATATTCCCCCTCCCCTTAAAAAAAAAAAAAAATGAGTGCGTCTTTGCTCACCCCCCCCTAGTTAAGGGTGAGCATCACCTCCCCCTTTCCCACTTGACACGTGTCCATAGTATAACCATGGTTAAGTGTTTTCTTTTTTCTCACTTCTCTCACCCGACTCTCTTTCTTTTATTTTTATCTTCTCCTCTTGCTTCTGCAATTCTCCGGCAACTCCATGGCCATAACCATGGCAGCTGCAAAGCTCGGGAGAGCTTAGCGGTGGTGGTTCGGCGAAACGAGGCACGGTGAACTGCAAAGTTTGTTGTTCTAGAGAAGAAAAGCATAAGCGTGTGGTGCTGCTCCCGCCGCCGCCGTGCGTTGCGGAGAACTGGGCTCTAATCAGACCAGTCCGGCGAACACAGTGATGGTGGCAGTGAGCCACAATGATGCTCAGAGTCGGCGAATCGAAGAGAGGATTCGGAGATCAATTTTCTCTCTCTTCAAGCTCTCTCTCTCCTCCCACGCCTCTCTCTCCTCCATGAACTTGAATTACCCAGAAGCTGCCATGGATTGATTTTCGTTGTGAGAGAGATGAAAGAGGAAAGAAGCTCAGAAGCTGTGCCCAGAGGAAGAAGAAGGAGAAGAAGAAAAGAGAGTCGGGGTGAGAGAAAAGAGAAAGAAAACAAATTTAACCATGGCTATACTATGGACACGTGTCAAGTGGAAAAGGGGGAGGTGATACTCACCCGGTGAGCAAAAACGCACTCTATAAGAATTTATTTATGTTTTTTGACGAAACTCATATAAGAAATTTTTTTTGGGTAAAAATCCAATATAGTACCCAATCTATGGAGAAATGTATTTTTTGATACCTACAAATTTTTTTTACCCAAAATGGTACCTGAACTATTGTACAATTACCCAAAATGGTACCTCCGTAGTTAAGTCAGGTACCATTTTGGGTAATGGCCAATAGTTCAGGTACCGTTTTGGGTAATGACTCAATAGTTCAGGTACCATTTTGGGTAATTATCAATAGTTCAGGTTGTGAAATTGCAATTGACTTGCTTCTATCCATTCCAAGGCAAGTCTTTGGAAATTAGTCGACATGATCGACTAAGTTTGTGTACATGTAATTCTGGTTGATCTTGTCCGAATTCACAATTCTTCATTGATAAAGATTAGTCAGATTGTCACAATCAAACCTATATATACGTTACACTAATATGATCCAAATAGACTTGTGGACTGTATTGATGGGATACTTATCATGTAGTTTTGGTATATTGTAAATTTTTTGTCTGTTCCTGAAGATATGTGATATTTTTTATTTCGTTCATGGCTTTTCCTTATTCGGATTTTACCCCTATACAGTTCTAATGAGGCCACTATTTCTCGAGCATCCTCAGTCTTATGAATTTTTCTTGTTTTATGAATGAATATTTCTTACTTTTTTTAAGAAAAAAAAACGTATATATGTATAAATAAGTAAGTTCCCAAATACTATCATGGGCGAAGCTGCAAGGAAATACACCCAAATTTGATCAGGATCCATTCCAATTGCTTGACCTTGACCGTAACCAAAATAAGTTGAAAGTTGGTTTGTGTGGACATTTCCACAAAGTTAATAGCAACCATATATCAATGGATTATGTGTGCCTTCAAACGTCTAAAATATCATAATTTCACAAATGTATATATCATCATCATCATCATCATTTTTTTTTTATCAAGGGGCTCCTCTCTTTAGTTTGTTCTTTCGTTTCCTTATAAAAAAAATCATCATTTTTTTTGTTTACTTCCACATAATAAAAACCCTCATATTTCTTGTTTATTCGCATAATTTGCCCCTTATTTTATCTTGTTTATTTTAACTTTATATTATTTTATTTCACTTTTCTTTATCATGTTGTTTATTATTTTGCTCTTAATATATTTAAATTTTTATATTAACTAATATAATTGAAGAGGATCAAATCCAAGAACTTGAGTTTTAACAATATGTACTATAAAGAAGACCTCAACAATACCTCTGTATACTATAATTGATTAAAATACATGTATATATTATAAACAATATACATCCAATAAGTGTGGGCAGTTAATTCAAATGTGTATTAGAGTAGTGAATAATTAAGTGAGTGTAGATAATAATTATTTATATATATATATTATTTTTGTAAAGGAGATCGGAATGATTGTGAATCTCATATAAAAGTAACTAAAAAAGAGTAATCCATTCATGAATATCCGGAGTTTGATTACCAAGGGGGGAGTACGTATTAGGAATGAACTTCATCGGAATGAACTCCGATTCATTTATATTTCTATTCCAAGTAAGTAAACATGTCATTAAATTACTAGCTTATAAAAATTTTGTTTTGATCAACAATTAATGCATCTTCTCATTATAATAGTATAGATATAGATAAATTCTTGGTAATTAAGTTATAATCTATTTATCTATATTTATAAGTTCTTGAAAACTCATATAGATATAGATTGATCGGTGTCGTATCGGTGAGAGAGAGAGAATGGAAGCAAAAGGAAGAGAGATTGAGGGCGAGATGAGGAAGCTAGAGAGCTGGAGAGACAGCGGAGGAGAAAAGAGGAAGAGGGTGACCAGCCCCAGACAAAAAAAAAGTCATTAAGGTTCAGACCAAAAAAAAAATATAGGTATTGATGTGGAGGTTTTGGACCATTGAATCTCTTCATTGAATATCCAAGGGCTGATATGAATTTGTCCCTCATGTGAGCGGGACTGATATACATTATATTAGTTTCCAATGTTTTTTATATTTTTTATATTTTTTTTCTTCCAATTAGATTTTTTTTTCAAAGAACCACAAAAAAAACCACATAGCTAGCTGCTTAATTAATTAGAGGAGTAGCATGCAATAATTAGGTATTTGGGAAATAATCATTTCAGAATATAAATAAACATTATGATAAGGCATAACAATATTGACTAATTAAAAACTTCTGGAAAACAAGTTGATTATATAACCGCAACATGATCAAGATTGGAAGAGATATATCCATTCAAATGTTTCGGAATGAAAGCTTAATTGCAGCTACTTAATTTGATATTATTCGAGAAAGCTATGAGTAGATTACTAAATTACAGGCAGAAAGATTGAGGAGTTAAAATTAATTATACAAATGTGTATGTTTGGGTACATGCATGGAATCAAATGGCCACATACCAGCCCTTATTACATATATTTCATTAATCATACAAATGTGTATGTTTGTAAATGTGGGTACTTGGCAGTTATCTCTATCTACATATTTTTTCTTTTCTTTTCTAATTTTAATTTTTTGTTAAAATATTATTTACTTTAATTTCTCTCATTTATTAAAGATAACTAAAAATTAATCTATGGTTTAAGGGTCATCATGTCTTTTCACACGCACTTTGATTGATAAAGTGTAGGGGTGGGCACGGTTCGGTGCGGGTCGGGTTAAGGCCCAAACCGATTTCGAACCGTAGGTGTCGGTTAGTCAAAATTCTCAACCGACAACCGAAAATGGAAGGGATGGACCGACTATTTCGGTTATACCGAAATTTCGGTCGGTGCGGTTCGGTTTCGGTGGCTCTGATCGATTGCTAGATGAGATGGATGTTTTGTTCTGGGTTTGAGCATGGTTTGGGTGGCTCTGATTTTTGGGCTTCTTCTGCGTTTCATCTGGTTCTGTTCTTCAAGCTTGAAGAAGAAGAACAAGAACTCGTGAAGAAGAACGAAAAGAGAGAGAGAGAGAGAGAGAGAGAGAGAGAGAGAGAGAGAGAGAGAATTATTAATTGAGAGATGTGAGAGATTAATTTAATTGAGAGATGGGTGTTAAAGTGGTGGAGTGTGTCCGTGTGTGAGTGTGTGACCACGTGAGGAAAAGAATAAAGAAAGTGAAAAGTAGAGAGAGAGTTATATTAATTGAGAAAAAGAGTGTCAGAAAGGGTGGGAGAGAGAGAGAGTGTCGGAAAAGTTAAAAAATAATAATAAAATAGAGGAATAGATATAAACGGTCGGGTCGGGTTGTGTCGGTCGGTAAAATACCCGAAACCGATTCCGACCCGTTTGTAATCGGTTCGGGTCGGTTTTACTGGCTTTCTCTTCTCTCTCTACGTCGGTCGGTTTTCCGACCCGATTTTTCGGTGCGGGTCGGTCGGTTTTAAGGATCCGGGTCGGTTTATGCCCACCCCTAATAAAGTGAGTTCTGTTAATATAGTAGAGACTAGCATTGTGGACACATGTGGGTAGTTTTTTTTTTTTTAAATGATTGGGAGAGAACCCTAGCCGCCATCATGGTGGGGGCTTGCGGCGACCATCAGGGGTTAATCCGTCGACGTCTGTCGACGATCAATCCAGTTGCTGTCGTCGTCTCTTTTGAGGTCTGTGTGATGGGTTCTGGCATCAAGGGCGACTTTGTTCGTCGTCATTCTATGGTCCTTTCAGGCCATAGATCTAGTGGGTTTGTTTCTTCGATCCCAATTCTCATGGTTACTATGGTTGTATCATCACGATATGATGTTTCTTGCTAGTAGCTTTACTAGAGCAGGAGTCCATCACCAAAGGCTTCAACTATACAAATTTGCTGCGTTCTTGGTTGGTTCGTTGGTGAGGACTAAGTTGAGGATTTCAATTTGGGATCCCGGTGGATTTCAATTTGCCGAATTTTTGCTTTTCTGTAAAGCAGTTCAGAGCGATTTATTTCACATGTCTCAAGATCATGACAATAGTTCAGTTTCTGTTGTTGGTAATTATCTTTGGGACGCTACGAAATGGTTTTTGGGTTATGCTAGCCGTTATTTAGTTGTTGCACACAAGTTTCGACTGTGGTTTTACTTTCTTTTTTTCATGGGTTATCCTTGAGCTAGATTGGTTTTATTGGTCTCAATGGCAATACTTGCCGGAATTTTTCTGTTGGCTGACAACAGTAATGCACAATGTATGTATTGTTCTAGGTTTCGAATCATCGATTAGATTTCTAGATTTAGACTCATCGATTAGGTCACTTGTGTGATCTGTATTGCTCCTTCATAGGATGCCCATATTAAGGATTGTAATCTTCATTTGATTAATAAAATTTCCTGCTATTCTCAAAAAATGTGGGTAGTTTTTTTTTTTGAGAAAAAAATATATATGAGAAAAAAAAAGTGTGGAAAGTTATCTAGAGACAGTTGTGGTCTTGTGGGTAGTTATTTTTCTGTAGGTGTGAGTGTTGAAATTTGAATAATTATCTCTTTGCAGATTTTTTTTTCTGAAACATAGTGGGTAATTTTTTTATTTTTACCATTTTTGTAGCTAATATTTGACTTTTATCCGATGTTATTTAATATTTGAAGGCTATTTTGATACAAAAATTCTGTTTTGATCAATAATGCTTCTTCTCATTATAATAGTATAGGTAAATAGATTGGAAAAAAAGAAGAAGAAAAAACTCACGTCTGTTTTGCTCGGAAAAAAGTTCTTGGAGATGAATTGATTGATTGTTCCACAAATATGAGTGTGCGAAGAGTACAATTAGTGTGTTGGGCCTCAGCCCACATATGTAGCCCAAAGCCATTAAACCCCAAAACTCTCTCTAATTGCTCCTCTCAAGTCTCAACATCTTGCTCTGTATTCATGAAAATGGAGAAAGCTTTCACTCTCGTTCAGACAATTGCCACTGCAACAGTCTTCTCTGCCGTTTCAGGCTGGTACTTTCTTATTCCTGTTACTTCCCGGAATTAGGTTCCCTGAGTTCCATTGTTTTGTTCTAGTATATTTTCAAATCATAAATTCTCAACAGGTACGGCTTCATGTTTGGACGAGAATCTGCTCGCAAAGAGCTCGGAAGCTTGATCGAAGACCTTCGCCGCCAAAATCCCAGCTCCGACCCACCACCACCTCATTCCTGAATTCAGTGGGTACTCCCATTCTCTCACTCCCCAGTTACTTATTTGTTTACTAAACAATTCTAATTGGGTGTGCTTGGTTGGCTTCAATGTGTGTTCTTGTCGCTACTGATTGTAGAACCAATTAAAACTAGTCTCAAGGTGATTGATGTGGTGTTTGAATCTATGCAGTAGATGCTCTTCCTATCCCCCCTTTTGGCTACATGTTAACTAGTCTTCTATTGCTTTTATATTCGGACTCTTTTCCATGTAGTTATGGTTTAAATCAAATGGGAATTGAAATAGCTGTATGAAATTTCATTCAGAATGTGAATTCATGTTGTGTTTCCTAAGCTCAAGTTTGAATTTTGATTTATGTATCAACTAGGGATCCTTTTATTTGGATTGTAGCTTATTTAGGTGCTTGGGTGTAGGTTGATGGCTTCAGGGGGGCAGTGAGGAAATCACTTCCTTTGCTAAAGCTTGGGAAAGCAATATGTCTTCAGGCCAGACCAAAACAACTCCTCGGACCATCTTTGGCTGTTTTCAGGTCATCCTACACTATCCTTGACAGCGGAATGTGCCTTCCTGTAGAGTTTAGATATTAACCTTAGAACGTTTGTATGCTGACTCACTTTAAAGATACAGCATTCTATTGTGAGATGGTTGTTATTCAAGTGATTGAATTTAGATATGTAGTTGGTGTTGATCATACATACTCTTTGACCTTTCAAATTTAGATATGTCAATTTTAGTTTCTGTGGATCTAGAAGCTTTTGCCCTGCCATCATAATGATGAACTAATGAAAATGTTTTTTGCATTTTCCATGCAATGTTCTCTTTACTTTCCGAAAAGGCTGATGTTACGTTTCTGTTCTGATCTCCTCCATGGTAAACTTTCCTACACGAACTAGTACCTTCTTCATCAGCACAAACAAGAAGGATTCTAAAGTTTCTTTGAAATTAGAGAGGTTTGAGCTCAATGTAGAGAATGGGATGAAGTGGTGGTTGTTAGAACTCAACTCGAGAAACAGAAAAATGAAGTGAAAGAAAAGCAGCTTGATATAGATATTGAGTGAATGTTTTGTGTGTTTCTATGAGCTGCAAGACATACATCTCCGAAATCCATCTGTGTGCATCCATTTTTCTTACATACACATAGTGTCAGAGTTTATATGTTCCTTTGTTTCCAACATTTAGTACACCGGAAAATTTGGTATGAGTCTTCCATTTCCAGCACTGTAGGCTATATTGAGACAATAAGCAAAGAAAATAGAAATTAGTGATGATATTATTGGAAGTTGTAGATGCTTTTGCTAAGAAGCATTATTGCATATTACTTAATACAGTGCTGGAGTACTGGTCTGACAACTATTTTCAAGAGTCATCCAAACATCCCCTAAACTAAGTTGATGAAAACCTGGTTTGAATGAACATCAATTGACCATTCAGGTAATGGAGAAACATACAGGGATTTTTTTTTTAACCATCTTAGACCTCAGCATCTGATGCCAAGTATGGTTTGCTTGCCTATAATTAATTACTCCTTCTATCCCTCACTCTCTCCCTATTTTGTTTTTCTCACTATATTACAGTAATTAACTGTACTCTGTTTGTACATAGAGATGCACTTATACAATTTCTACTTTTTCTAAGCAAGAACAGTTTCCTTTTCTTCCTTGACATTCTTCTCTTTGATAAAACGGACAAAAAGGTTGGTTCCAGTGGAGTCGCACTCTGACAATCTTTCACTCCGGCCACCTTCTGCCATGCTTTTTACAAATTCAACCATGTTCCGCCAGTTGTCCCCTTCGAACAATCTCTTATTCAATCTTAGGTATGTAAAAGCACTTAAAGCATTGCCGGAATCTGATCTGCTCGTGGCCAAAACTTGTCCATATGCACCAGAATCGTACCTCTCCAGTGCATTCTCTCCTGCAAGTTCAATTCCAGCACTCTTGGTTGCCATCTGTACTTGCCGAACCAACCCCTCTGGCGAGCAATTTGCATTGTCAGGCTGTTCTCCATCTTTCATTTCCATGCAGGTGAAGTTTAATACAACCCCATGTTTGCTGAACATTTTTGCTGTTGGAATGTAACCATCTCTATGTCTAGTATTATAGTAGCCAGCGGTTAATTCAGCAGCATGGGATCTGGTTCTGTAGTGCCAATGAATCCCGGCTACCTTTCCAGATAGTTTAGCTCCAGTTCCTTGGAATACTCCTTTTGCAGCTGCCAGAGTCTATCTCCATGCCTTAATAGCTTCTCTGAGTACCATTCGAGGAAGAACCGTCCATACTCGGTATTCCAGGTTCCATCTCGTTTGAAAAATCCGGTGTCTTCCGGAAACTGATTGTACTGGCCGGAATCATGTGGTCCACTCCTTCCCCAATCTCTCTTTCCTTGTGCCTCTGCTGCTGCTTCCAGGGAGGCTTTCATGTACTGTGACATAAAAGCTTGTTTAGAAATAACATATACCCATATTTTAAACCAAGGTTCTCTACAATCTTTTATTATCGATTATGATGTGGATCCAATTTAGGTCCATTTTGTTGGTAACATAAATGGAAAAGCTCCTTTTATTCACAAAGGTTACCTTGTCAAAGCATTGGAATTCTCCAATTCCAGGAAACTTCCATGTGCCATTGCTCTCTGGATAAGCTGGATATCTGAGTTCTCCACAAGGACCCATACCAACTTGAATTTCCTGCAGAAGTAGTTGAAATTGAGTCTATAACCTTTTAAAAACAAGTCCCTTTTAAACTCAACTTTATATTAAGAGGCTTAATATTTTTTGTGTTCAAGTGTTTAGCATCAATTGGAGTAAACAATGTTTGTTGCAAATAATTACCACAATAACGTTTCCCAAGTAATCTCTGAATCTGTCATGGAAGCTCTTCATGTAGTCGGTGTAAACCTGGATGGGTGTTCTTCCTCCTAGAACAGGCAAGGAATCGCAGCCCAAGGATATGTACTCAGGATTCCTCCTGCCTGATCTGTCTGTGTACACAAGATCAGGGTTCTTGCTTATCTCTTCAAGCACCCATGGAGGTAGTGGAATACTGAAAATTCATACAAATGATGCTTTAGTAAGTAAATCAGCTCCTAAATCCACATAATTAATGTGGAGGTAAATACACAGAAGTTCTTTCAAGTCCCACATAATTATCTATAGGTCTAAATCCTGAACCACTATATAGATTAAGATCTAGAAAAACAAAGTGCATAGTTAAAATATCATGACATATATACCTGCATGAGTCTCCAACATTTCCTCCACACTGATGGAAAGACATGACAACTTGGATCTTCAAGCCATGCTTTTGCACCAAGTTGACAAGCTCGGCATACCCATCCCAGTTGTACTTGGAAGGCCCGTCTTTCTCGACCAAACCCCACCAAGCATCCACCATAACTCCTTCTACTCCTGCATTCTTCAAAGCCATCAAACTCGCATTCATTGCTCTTGGCTTGTTCAAATGCCCTCCATGAGTCACCGTGTCTAGCGGAAGCATCACAAACACAGGCACCTTGGAGTCCTTGTTATTGCTGCTATGAGCAATACTCGGTAGCGCATGAAGCAACTCCTTCCTCATTTCACTGGTGGAGCTCAAGCTGATTCTTTCCTGCAAGAGCTGTGCTTCTTGCATTGAACTACTCTTTGCCCGGAGGCGGCATGATGGCTTCACCTGTGCATAGCAAACTACGCTGGGGGAGTCATCGGAGCTTTTCAAGCTTTTCGAGTACTCTTTAAGATTAATGAAAGACGTTGAAGAACGAAGCGTTAACGTCATTTGGTTTTCTGTGTGTTTTGGAAGGGAAGAGAGGAAATGTGATTAGAATGGTGAAGGGTTGTGACCTTATTTATAGAAATAAATTCCCACTTCAAGTATTTGAACTTTGAAAGTTTGAAGGAGACAATGTTGGTGGGCTCTAGTTTAAAAGTGAAAAAGTGCAAGAGATCAAAATTAGTCAGCCTCACATTTCTATGTCATTTTCACTCCATACGACGTGGTTACACCTCTTCCATTCTTATCAATATTCTATTATGCTGCATCAGCATAACATTTTTCAAATTTTTAACAGGTGTTCCCTGAGAAAACTGTTAAAAGACTGGGTTAGAGAATCTTATTAATTTCTTAACCAATTTAATTTAATTTAATTTAATTTAATTTAATTTAATAGATCTTAGATATTTTAGAAAGCTTAACACTTGAATATCTTAGTCGGATATTCAGATGCTTGATGAAATATCTTGAGCTAGCTGATACCCTTTCTGATATTTTCAACAAAACGTACACCATGTTAGTTTCATCGATCTGTCATAGTCCAACTGGTCATCTATATTTGGTTCATTTATTCTTAATTAAAACCGTGTCATGTGATGGAATGGAAGCTATTGATTGGATGCATGGGATACAGTCATTAACCAAATTAATCTTGCTTATTAATTCTGATTTTATCAATAAATAGATTTGAAGCAAAACCTGGGTGGTCATGCTCTAGCTAATGCATATCATATTCAGTCTCTTACATAATGTTAATTTTTTTTTTCACTCTTAAATTCTTCTTCTCCGTAGTATGTTTGTTTATTTTCACGAGAAAAATGTTTACTAAGAAAAGTTTTTTGTTGAGTAAACTGAAAATAGAGACCAAGAAATTGTACACAGCTGAAAAAGATGTACTACTCATCTCTTGGTCCGATAAGTATTACGTGGTTTTGTTTGTCACAATGTAGCAAAATCCCACAAATATTAGCTAGGGTCTCTTTGGTCTAAGTTGTTCTCTCATGCACATTGCAAAATATTTATGTGGATCACAAAAATATCTCAGAATTGGAAATTTTTCTTGGTTTCAGTACGTTGGGTTAGGATAAGAAAAAAGGGAGAGGCTCTTCTCATTTGGGCGGAATAATAGCATGTGGTTGTAGCCAAGTCATGCTTTCGTTTTTCATTCTCTTGGAGTCTTTCTTTCTAATATGCCCCATTCAAACTTAACCTCTTCAATGATTTGGCATCTTTCATTTTTCATTTTTATTGCACATTTCTATAATTGACTGATTCCCTTTAGATACCATTCTTTCGAAAAAGCTTTAGTCGTCCACGCCTCCCTCTCGCAATCGGACCTCCAGCGAGAGCACATGATGTGTAATTGCGAGCAAGGGAGGCGTATACGATCGATGGTCCCATTCCAATCACATTGTCAGCAGTTTATAGCAATCACGTGATGACTAAATTAATGTGAATTGTGAAAATGTCAAATTAGTTCGCAGGATCTCTATCTCACTCGCAATCGGACACCAACTGTGCGTCTTAAGTTTTGATTCAATTGGCTTCATTGCTAAGGACAGGTCACGTATGCGAGAGTTTGTGAAGTCGGTCGGTTGATCTTTGTTTGGTAGATTCTTGTTAGCTAAGAAAGAAAAGATTAATTCAAATCTCCGGCCAGGGATCTTGATGTTGATACTTTGGTCTTTATTCAAGTGATTCCTTGAGCTTAGCTGCGGCAAAGTACTTGTTAGGTCTACCATTGCTACTTCTGTGGAGGCTACGAAACCTTATCCCTTCAAAGTTCTCACTCTCTCCTCCTTTGTCTCAATTAGTGACATGACTAAGAAGAAACCCCAGAGAAATTACAAGGCAAAAAGCCAAACTGAGGGAAAAGGGACTTTGTTAACAACTTGGTATGAGAGGGAATAGATTTAAAATTTGAAATTTCAGAACCAAATGTAAAAGAGAATTGTTAAAAAAATTTAGAATTTGAATAAAAAGATGTGTAGGCCAAACTGGCAACAAAATCTGCCCTTTTATCATTTCATTTCTTATGTCTCTGGCCAAAATTTATTTCACATTTTCAGCTGCCCACTTAGAAAACATGATGCATGACTCGATCGTTTTTTCGAATTTGAATATGAAAATTGTTTTTTTTTTAAAGAAAATTTGAATTTGAATGGTAAGACATGTAGAATTGTCGACCAATGGTAACATTTGGTTTTTTCCTTTTTAAGTACCTGCATTATTGCTTTGGACTCTTAGAATATAATACGTGACACGACGACTAATTGTCGTACATTTTTAGTTATTATATTAAAAACAGTATTAACAGAAAGAAGAGAGATTCGAACTCCAACATCTAAGAACAACTCCAGGGAGCTGCCAATTGACAGGTGGACAATGTAATGATGAATTTTGGCGGACCATTCTTCTCCATTTGATTAGCTTAAAGCTGATGTGGTTTTGGGGGATGAAGACTTTCTGTTTAATTTGATTGATTACTATAGCATCTGAGTATCTGACTCACACTTATTTCATTTGTTTGCATACGGCCCATTATATTGTAAAGTTTTAGCAATATTTTATCTCTATTAATTAAATTAAGAAAATAAGTTTTATGGTTAAATTTTCAAAAACTCACAATTTGCTCTTTTTTAATTAAGCTTCAAAATAAATAATTCAATATATAAAAGACATAATAGTAAATTAAAAAATATTAAAATTAAAAAAAAAAGATTAATCAAAATATGGGATTATGGGTAACTGATCTCAACAAAAAATTTGCAATTATATTTTTTTATTATCTTAGTTTGAAAAAAAAAATTATCTAAATATATAATTGTTGACTGAAAAATCAAAACAAATTAACTATATATATAAAAAAAAGAGTTCGCGTGTGTTAAGAGGCTATTATATATTTATTAACTTTTAGATTGTTTTTTGTTAAAATAATAATAACATATTAAGATAAAAGCCTTCAAATTTGACAGTTCGGATGAATTGGAGACCAAACTTTTAGTTTGACAAAGTCGACAAATTCAGTTTTGATAAAAAAAAAAATTGACATCTTCATTTTAGATGCTCCAAGTACATTACGTTGTAAACAAATATAATATATCCTTCTACCTAATTTGACTGACCAATAGAACACGTCCTCCTAAAATTTCAATGAAATTGGGTCGTGTAGGTAACTATTTGGACAACAGACCCAAAAAAAAAAGGTAACTATTTGGACAAAACAAGTAGATGGAATAAGGACCCCCCCATTGGCTCTGTGTGTTTCACACTTGGTACTACACAATATATGGGGCTGTAATTGTCTTCATCGATGTGGCTACTAATGCAGATGTGGAATCGACCCCCCCTGAGTTTGATGCTTCATAATTCGTTCATTTCATATATATTTCAAGCTTGAAGCTTGTGGTTCTCCATTTCTGATGTTTACATTTCCCTCGTTTTACTCTGCTAAATTTGTGTGGCACCAAAGCAACTTCTCTATTGTTAACGTGTAGCCGACATGGAAAACCAATACAGATATATGAGATGCCAATCATTCAAGGGTCTTTGATGCTCAAGTAGGAAATGGTTCAGACAATGCTTCTAAGAAAAACCAACATTAAGTGGAGCAAGAGTAACAATTTTATCTAACTTCCATTTGTGGAAGATCCCGAAACGTTAATCAGAATCGTTCCTTCATTTCCATATGCTAGAACAGTAGAACCAATATAGGAATTTCATTCCCAAAGAATTCATTCCACAAACCAAACCGGGATCAAGTCCCAATTACGGAGGAGAAATTCTTAAACATTACGTTTGTATAACAGTTATAGTCAAGAATATTTCGCTACCGATTGTTGTTTGGACATAGTCTCTATTTGGATTTTGTGTATAAAGATTTTCTTCTAAATTCTAGGGTTATGAATTCATGATTGTGATCACATTACTCATAAAGTGTTATGAGTTTATTTATTTTTTTGCTCACATACACTTTGGACTTGGATCACACTAGCTGAGATTAAAATCTAAACAATCTCTGCTCCACAAAATCCAAGCAGAAAATTCAGATTCTCATATGATGACTATGCCTTTGCCTCATCATCATTTGATATTTGAATTTGAACTATTTCGTATTGATATCTCCTAGGCTCCTAGCTATAATCACTTGGCTAGTTGGCAAACCTAAATTTCAAGTACTGCTTCACAGTTTGGAGTTTTCCATCTATGATGTATCTGGACTAATGTCATTAGGAAAATTCTGTTAACACTCTTTGATAATCGCCTAAATCCTAATGACTTGGCAATCCACATATGAAACAAATGTGATCCTTACGTATCGACAACCATAGTAAGAGTCATAGGCCACAGTCACAATAGAGGAGGCCAGAAACCCCTCACTCCATGACAAAGAAGCTGAAATTCAAAATATCAAGCACACAGCCTAGCTACAACTATACAAAGATCTTAAGTATTAGATATTTTCTCAATAATGTCTCTAGCTAGAAAGATAAGATCTTTTCTTCATAAAGTTGATGATCAGATTGCCAAAGAACAAGAGTGTACGTTTTTGAAGTACTATCCCTTTCACATGTCTCTGTTAATAATTGTATTACTTTTAACCCAGTTTATGTTTATGTTGTACAGAATGCATATATGGTGTCATGGTGAAAGGAAAAGTTGATGTCTGGATAAAAGAAATACTACTCGAAGCAAATGAACTCCCAACTTATGCCATGACCTGATCTTTTAGACTAGATGCACCAAGAGAGTCTGTAAGGATCTAAACATGAGACTTGGGCACGGCCAATTTCTTGTATGTGAAGTAAGTAACAGTAACGAAACGGTAATCACTGGCAGAATCCATGTAGATCGACCTAGTTAGGATGAGAGGGGACTAGGATTTTGAGATTTTGAAGCATTTAACCAAGCACTTGTTGCAAATGGTTGGAGGTTGTCATGCAAGGCTGAAATTCTTGCCGAGTAATGAAATTGTGCCCAGAAACTCAAACCTCTTTTTGAAGAAGATTTCATTAGTTGTTTGAGTAGAGATCATTCCAGAAAGTGAGAGGAGACTATTCAGGCCATATGGGACTATAGAAGTATTGCTCACATTCGTGAGAATCCAGAAATGCCTAGCTCATCTGTATGCAGCAACACTAAACCATCACTAGGAGCTCCAAAATCGTATAATCAGGAATAAGAAACTACTATATATAGTTTCGATCCTCCAACGGGGAAGCTTTAAGGTGAATCTGAATGGAGCTATATGCACACTTGTTGATGCGGGAATGTTAACCAATTGGATCAAGGCTACTCAGCGGAAACAATGAAAAATTCATCATTATTTGGTCAATGAAATACAATCTCTGCAGCATCCAAAGTCAGCTGTGTATCCACAACTAAAGCATGATAACTTACAAGACAATCATGAAATTCAGCAGATTCCATATATATTAAATACAGTTCAATTCTTAAAGGTGACTCGTATCACGGTATCACCAACTCGAAAACTCATTATTCTCACTGTCCTGCCATTCAGTATATTCAGAGTATAGTTTCACACACATATGACATAACTAACTCAGAGATAAGTTGTTTAGCTCTAAACCTGAACACATCACTCTCCCATAGGAAACACAGACCCAATTCTATCTCCAAAGCGATAGCATTTGATGTTGACTGGGTATGGACCCAGCTGAATATGGTTGTCCTCTCCACCCATGTAGAAACACAGGGTGTACAATGCAACTTCAAATTCTGGGCTCACTCCAACTAAAGTGCTCGATACGGCTTTCAGGACACCATTCCATTCGAACTGGATCGTAAGCAACTGGGTTTCAGAGTCTGGCTGCAATTTAGTATAGATTAAATTTGCCAAGTTAGAGCAGGAGAAAGATACAAGTTAGGTTAATGCAGATTGTTAACAAAAATATAGTACTATTAGATGATACTTGGTGATCATTCCCTTGATGAGCATAAGGGAACCCAAAAGTAGGAAGCCATTCAGCCCATTCTTTTTTTTCTTTTTCTTTTTCATGCAGTTAGCAC
This sequence comes from Rubus idaeus, assembly GCA_030142095.1. Taxonomy (NCBI): domain Eukaryota; kingdom Viridiplantae; phylum Streptophyta; class Magnoliopsida; order Rosales; family Rosaceae; genus Rubus; species Rubus idaeus. The sequence continues at coordinate 10,366,817 of CM057969.1, forward strand.
TTAGCACCATAAACTGGACATTAAAGGAAGTTGGTTTTGTAGCTAGGCTTGAATTTGCTTTCGTAGTACTCAGCACTTCAAGAGTCTTAATAAGGTTATACAAGATCCTTAACATAAAATATGTTTTTATTATATGGCATGTTTGTTAATGAAGTAGAAAAATGAAAATAAGTCTATCTCATTAGAACAGAAAGATGACTTGGTGCAGGCCATCAAAACACATTCTCAAGCCTCAGATCAAAACCTTAATTCTTATTGCATCATTTTTCTAAAATAGGAACTCTGAAAATATTTCAGTTAGAATAATTTAAAACTGAAACCCTTAAATGCGATGCAGAAGAGGTGCGATAGAAATAAATCTTGTTTCAAGTCCTCCAGTTTCTACTATGTTGTAGGCCATCAAAGGAACAGAACTTAGGATAGGATAAAACTTACAATTTCCCCACGTCGACGAGGGAAAATATAACCTTGATAGTCAACCCTTCCTTTTGCTTCTTCAAGGTAAAACTGAAAGAAAGTGCACAAATATACTAAGCATTCACTGAGAAGATAAACAACTTCAGAACGATCAGAACTATAAAAAAATATTAAAAAAATTAAAAAATACCAACAAATAACCTAATTATGATATCATCCTGTTCATATCAACATCATAGCAGCAGAAGCGTTAGCAAAGATACCATACACTGCAATTATTAACTACCTAGGATGCAATTGCAACCAGCTCTCACTTATAATGATTACTAAAGTCCATTGCATGATCACTAAAGCCTACTAAATACATACTTTTTTTTTAATTCTTCTTAAAGTCCTCTTGGCATTGAAAAACCAAACACCGGACAAAGATTTAATACCTATATAGAATCCGTGAAGAAAACCCATGAACTATGATATGTTTATACATTGTCTAAGCATACTCCTTGATTCAACTCAACTAAACGATAAAAAGAAATATTTGGCAGCAAATATCAACCAACAATCTTACATGCATAGTCATCAAATTTCCTCCCTACTAAAATTCCATTTTTTGACATAATAAGATATATAGATATTAGTAAGATGGGCAAAGAGTCAGTTTTATCACACAACCTGAATCCAATTGTGGAAGCCAGAAACCTCTTCTTCACCACGCTGCTTAATTTCTCCCACAAAAACATGTTCAAAAGCAGAGGAAGAACCAGAAGTGCCCCCACGGCCATAAAGATCAAACCAAAGAGCAGTTAATGTTCTTTTAAAATCTTGATAGTTCTCAGACACAATGCCCTTGCATGAGAGATATCTGTGGAGATATTTAATGGGAGCAGTTCTGCTGATTTCTTCTATGAATGCAGCTTGCTCTTGTCTCTCCTCGGATGTGATAACTTCTCTGCACCCTTCATTTGGGTTGTAGTTATCCAAAAGAGAACAGAATCGAGAAAAAGTAGGCCTTCTGAGTGCATCTTCACTCAGCCAGGTAAATAAGCTTCCTTCTGCTAAATCTCCCTTATGGAAGACCTTCTTCCCTTCACCACAGTCAATTTCATAGTCCTTTCCAGGCACTAAACGGTTTGAATCAAGTTCCCAGAGTTTATTGCAAGCTTGTGACAGGTCAGCAAGCTCGTCTTCTGAAGGTTTTATGCTAGCACCTACTTCAACCTCATCAGAGTATTCTTGCTCGCTGGCAGGCTGTTTATATCCCTGCCAATGGTCCTTCTGAACCTGTTGATTTGTTATTCAGAGTGCATTACATAGTAAGAATACAAATATATATCTTTACCTAAAACTAATAAAGCAAAACCTGGAGCAAAATGAATACATTAGAGTTCTATGATATTGCACACTCAAAAGGTGACAACCAGAAATAGAGAAAGCAATTAAAATTTATATCAGAAACATGTAATTCATTAATTCAAGTTGACATTCCAACTGAATAAAAGTGAAGTTAGCAGCGTTCTTAACCCAAGTTCACAAGTTGTCTTCTTTTTAAGAATTATTTTGCAGAGCGAACATAATCTAGAGCTGAAGATACTAGAAAAAGCTCTTTCAAGGCTACAAGTCTAATTTATGTAAACAAGTCTACTGACGAAGAAACTCTAACCCACTATCAAAAGGTTAAGACGAAACTCTTTGACAGTGTAATGTTGTGCAGAAATAACATAAATGGAACTTAGATCTTTAGGTGCCTATACTTATGCTTGATAATATCAAAGAAAATTTACCTTGTGTGATCGCCTTGGAGGCTTCTTGCCGACAGTCTCCCAACCATCATTATTTCCTTCTTCACCTTCTTCCTTCATTATATACAGAAACCAAAACGGTTTGAAATGCATTCCACCAAATTATAATAATCAGATGATTAGAAGAGACAAACCTTTCTGCGGGAGTAGTTTTGGTTATAACCATGTGACCCACCGCCATCTTCATTGTTGTCATATCTCTCATGTGTAGTCTATATCATTGATACCCGTGAGAATATGAAATATTACCTTATTAAGAGCTAAAAAGAACATTAGAAAGAACCAAAACATAACAAATACTACTCAAGTATGTTCATCATCATCATTCAATCTGTTCGTAGTTATGGATTGATTTAGATGGTGACTATGACTGTCAGTGCAGTGCACCATTAAATACATAAACGAATAATGTTACTTGCCACCACGATTCCACGAAGACTTCCTCACACTGTCCATACAATTACCATTTAGTTTTTCTTCCAAAGAAAGAAGATCCTTTGAGTTTTATTGTTCCTTATGCCTCAGTTATGGACTACACATTAGTGTGGAAAATGGGGTTTTCAGATTCAAAACAAAGGTGCTCAAATAAATCCATATACCAAAAACCACATAATTCCACTCAAACAAGTATACAATATTTCCACCTGTTGGGGTCGCCTTCTTGAAGGTTCCGAACTCACATTGTCCCACTCTTGACGCCCCAAACGACTCTCTTCCTGCAAATTCACACCATTTTCAAACTACAGAAAACTACAAGCTCGAAAAAGAAAAAAAAGTCGAATTGAATCCAATTATCCAAACCTGTCTATTCCACCGACTTTGATGTGGGCGATCACTGTCATTTTCATCCTTATCCTGATCACCAGACACCACCTGCGCATTTTAGCGAGTACCATCAGGGAAAAAAAATAAAAGTAGAAACATTGAGCTCCTATAAGATCTAAGACGATTTTGATGAAATCACAAGAGTGATGACAACCTCCGACCAAGTGGATCTGGACCGTTCATCCCTGTCCCGTGCAGCAGAGTCTTCCTCCTTGTTGCCGTCGTGACCGAGTGCCACGTCGATCAGACCCTTGATCAGACCCTCCATTGAATTTTAGAGAGAGAAAGTTTGAGAATTTCAGCCAGAGAGAGAGAGAGAGATAGAGAGTGAGTGATTGAAGAAGAAGGAAAGGTAGTTAATACTAGGGAGTGGCGGGTAATGGCAACTTTGTAAAACAAGAAAAGTAGTAAAGCGTGTGACTCATTTATTGGCTTGTCTATTAGTCAACTGCCTGCTGTATTTTTATATTTTCATATTTACGCGATTTTGTTTTTTTTTTATATAGTTAATTTGATTTTGATTTTCCATTGTATATTTAAATAAGTTATTTTCTTTCTTCAAACTGATATAATAAAAAATTACAATTACAGATTTGTTGTTGAGAGTAGTTACCCGAAGCACATTGAATTCAAATTCGAAGCAGTCTCAAACATTGTACCCCATTTCTGCACCTAAAAAATCTCACCAGCACCAAGATTTTGATGTAAACCCTAAAGCCAGTTACCACTGAAATCTAGACCCATCAATATCATCATTAACAAAGTCACAGGGAGGAGACATTTGATCAAGGCAACTCTTCAACTCAAGCTTCAAAGAAGTTTAGGATTATAGATATATAGGTTTACGGCATTAGGAGGGAATGAGATCCTCTCCTCACCAAGCCGTTTACGATTGGCCCAAATCTCTTACATTTTTCCTAAACCTCATACCCCACCCCAAAAGGGTTACGGCAATATTCTCTCCTCTTGGTGAGGAGAGGATCCGAGTCCCATTAGGAGACAGGCACTACACGAATCCCCATGTCTGCAATTTTGAATGGAATGAGATTACTACATTTATCTCATTCAAACAGTTTATTATCCATTTCGGGTAAAAAAATCAGACTTGCAATCCGCTCAGACGGGCAAGGAAAACAAGGTACATACCATAAACTCGGTAAACATGAGTTGATAATGGGATGAGAGTCCATTTATCGATTACATGTGGCCAACAACACAGTACACTAGGAATTCCTGAAACTACAAAAACATAATGTTGGTATAGCACCCAATAGATTGACAAGCATTGGTAGAGGGCAATCTAATTATCTCATTGACCGCCACTTGGGGTTAAAACTTTTAGCCATTATGTGCTCTTTAAGTTGCTCTGCCGCGACAAAACCCTGAGCCTCCATCACTCCACGTATTCTCTCAGCGTCCTGAAAAAACCCACCAGCTACAAGCCCCTTGATAATCCTCTCAAATTCATCTGAACTCAGTTGCTCCTTCTTAGCCTCCAATACTCCCAAAGCTTGTAGCGCCTTTTTCTCAACTCCAACCCTAGCATACATATCGCAAATGCTTACATGAAGTTGAAATGGAGGAGCCTCACCCAGCTCAGCAATTTTGTCCAATAGCTGTTCAGCCTCACCAACTAGCTGCAATTTTCCCAGCCAATCTACAAGAACCGTGTAAGTAGCAACTCCAGGCTCAAATCCATCCTTTTCAAGCTGCAACAACAAATCCAGCGCCTTATCTAGTAAATTCTTCTTTGCATAAGCTGCAATCATGCTTGCAGTGCACCTGTCGTCAGGTTTGTGCCCAACTTTTATAATGTAATCAAAGTTGTTCCTTGCCTCATCATACTCACCAGCTTTCCCATATGCCTCAACAAGCAATGTACAAGACTCCAAAGTTGGCTGAAAACCTGCAAACTGCATTGTGTTGGCAATTCGTCCCGCCCCAGCCTCATTACCCTGCTGGGCAAATGATCGAAGCAATGCCATGTAAATTTCTTTTGTTGGTTTGATGTCTTTTGTTTCCATCTCTCTCATCAATTTCTCCCCTGAATCCGGTTTGTTAGCATTTACAAATGCCTTGATCATGGAATTGTATACCTTCAGGTCTGGTCGGAAGCCCTGGATCCTCAAGGTTTGAAATGCTTGTTGGGCACCTTCAAGATTGCCCACCTTGCTGTACATGTGAACCAAAATAGTGGATGTTAAGATATCAGGTCCAACCCCATTTTCATACATCTTCTTTAAAATTCTCTCAACATCTTCTAGGCGATTTTCCTTGGCATGAGCATCGATAAGCATGGAGTAGTCACGAATGTTCGTCTGGAAAGATTTCTCATCCAATACAAGTTCTGCCACCTAAGAACAAAAATTTCAGCAAGCATCCACTACCATCTAGATATCCAATGTAAAGTAAAATATGCACTCATCAGCTAAAGATTAGAACTAGAAAATCGGATCCTAAAAGTAAAAACCAAATCTACAGGACTCTTATTATGCCACAGGTAAGCATAAAACCTCTCAACCACACTCTTAGCATAATATAACCAGAGTTCATATATAACGAGTACATCATGAAAGCCTGTATCTTTGAAACAAATCTAAATAAATAAGAAAATAGCATCCAATGGAGGTAAAATAGTGTAGTGTACCTTAAGGTATAACCCAGCGTTCTGCTCTTTCAATCTATCAAGCAAATTGACCCAATCAATCTTACTAGGTTGGAGCAACTCTACCCATTCAGCCAAAAGTGGAGACATGTCATCTGCCCCATTTGATTGAAGAATTCTCTCAGTAACCAATTTGCATTTCCCAGATATCGGTTTTGGTTCCTGGGGCCAAATGACCTCCCCTGCCTCATGGATTTTATCAGCAACTTCAACCCACTTCGGATCAGAGAGATCAAGACCATAAATATTGTACCTTATCTTCCCTCGCCTCTTGGGAAGAGAACCAACCTCAGGATTCACCTCAGTTACACTGGCCTCTTCAGCTTGCATACCCTCTCCTTCTTCTTCCCCTTTCTCTTGGGCTTTATCTTCTTCTCTAAGGCGCTCCAAGTTCTCATAAAACTCTGTCTCCTCCATCTTCTCGCGAGCCCACTTGAACCTAAGCTCTCTGAGCATATCACCTCGAATACCAACTTCACCCGCAAATCTACACATCTCCTTGACCTCTTCAGCATGTAAAAACCCCTTCATCTTTTCCTTCTTGGCTTCCTTCACCATGTCCTCCAAAACCATATTGCTAACCTCCCACACTGTTCTCCACAAATCCTCACTAAAATCCTGCGACGGGGCGGACTGCATTTCACCAAACATCTGCTCAATGCCGCCCTTCTCCATCTCCGCCACAACCTTCTGGACAATAAGCATCAGCATCCCATCAATAGTTTCTTTGTCGCAATCTGGGTACGCTCCATTCAGCTTCGGACGCATTATCCATACAAATCGGGACAAAAACTCATTGATCGCTCCATCTTCTTCCTCCTCCGAATCCACCGAATCAAGTTTAGGATCACCCACTGGAGCAGAGTGAATGTGTCGATTAAATGATGTTAAGGGTATTGGGTATCTAGGGTTTTTGAGGGGTTTAGAGCCGCCGTGACTTGAAGAACGAAATGGAATAGGCATTGGGTCTGCAATGGTTGTGAAACCGTAGGCAGCACATTGAGAACGAAGCCTTGCACTGATTTTTGAGACATTGCTTACTGATTGCCTAGAAACCAAGTACCTCAAACTCATTTTTCTCTCTAAGATTACGAGACTGAAACCAAAACCAAGAGAATGCTTAATGGATGACCAAATTAACCAAGAAAATTAAAAAAAAACTAATCTGAAAATAATGATGAGAAGATTGCCCGCAAGACTTACAAATGATATTGAGGCGGCTATGCCAAGAGATGGGGAAGAAAGTTGGGTTGCTTTATTATTAATATTGTGAGCTGTGGGATGATTTGGAGTCAGCGGTGCATTGGTTTCTGTGCAGGCCGGAGTGGCGATCGGTTTCAAGGATTGGACGCGTCGCCGGCGTTCTCGCACTGAAGTGGTGGCGATGAGGATTTAGAGAAGGAAACCGAGAGAATCCGAGTTTTAATTTCCCTTTCAAGTCCCCAAAAAGGGTCGGGCCCATAACCCGGTTTTGAAAATGGGTTGGCCCACCACCCCCGGCTTTGGAATCTCTCTTTTTCGGTTTTTCTGGACGAGGGTTTTGGAAGGTTTAGGTTGCCTTGCATCTTGATTTTTATTTTTATTTTCCTCCTTGGACTATTATTTAGTTGATTGATTTGAGGTTTTTAACATTTCTTTCACTCTCTTTTGAGAACACGAAAATAGACAACAATGCCTTGTGGGTACCTGAAATTAGAATAAAGAATAAATACAAAAAAGGAAAAGAGACAATAAATCGAAGAATTACTTCTGAAAAATCACGGGAAGAGAATGAGTCAAGCAGAGAATAGGTATTTTATTGATGAAAACAGAGAAACAGAACTTTGAACATAATTGAAAAAAAAAACAATCATTTTCTGATCGAAAAAACAAAAGGTCCCAAGCATTTTAAATGGGATTCTTTCCCAGTTTGATTCCACATTACAGTAGTATACATGTCATAATTGCTTTCGGAAGATGAAATCAAACAGGCATAAGAACGTAACTTTGAAATCACTTGTAAATATCATATGTACAAAGTTCCTAATGTGTGAGGTCCAGTGTATTTGATGCAAATTGCATCCAAAACTGTGATGAGAAAGAGATCCTATACACTTCTATGCAACAATAGTATTCGACACATGATGCCCTTTCCTAACCCGGAAAATGGAGAAAGGTCTTTACAAAGAAACCCACATATTAGTGCTCATTCAATGATTGCAATAGGGGCTGAGGATCATCAATAACCCGCATAGGTTTCCAGTCAGATTCTTCCTTGCTTTGTCTTAAAGCCACGAAGTGAAGAGCTTCGCTGTGGACTTGATAAAAGTGACATGCCCATGGGTAAGAATCTGGGGCTGACCAAACCTTTTGCTCTTCAAATTGTGTCTCCTCGGCAAGGGATATAGCCACACAGTGAACCAAATCAGGTTCTGGCTCAACAAAATCATCCACAGCAATGCATCCAGGAGATACAAATCCTTCTGGAGCCCTAGGATGCCAAATTGATATTGGTGTTGCGTAGTCATCCAAGCAATTCCTCCACACCTACACATGTAGATAACTATTATCAGAAATCTTTAAGCCATATAGGACTCATCATAGTTGAATTTCATACATAATTAATTATGACAGGCACCACTCACTAGAGTAAAATATCGATGCTGATCATGATTATAAGGTTTATATGAAGTTTGAAAATGAGTAGAGGATTTATATGATCACATTTACAACATCCCCTACTTTCATTCAAATTGTTGTTTTGTAATAAATAAAATGGTTTCTCAAGTATTCCACAGATACGAAGCAAAAGCATACAACTTGCATACAACTTGTCAATACTGATGAGGATAATTTTGATGAGGATAGTGTTGATCATAAATTGCTGCAGTTTCCATAAAGGCACAAGAAATACCACTTGTAAACATGCATCGACAATTGAATTGATTTGCACTCACTTTTATTGGACTATACTGAGAGAGATGCCATATTACAATAAGGTCAAGCAAGATGCAGAAGACTCGGAAGTTCTAACAATCCTCATACACTAACTTAATTAGGCTATAATTTCGTTATTGATTATAAATTCCTTACCAGATCATATCCAACTGGTAGCGCAAACAACTTGTCAATCTTACGGTAAACTGCAGCAACGTTTGGAGGATGGCTGCCAATGTGAGCAATATCTCCAATGGAGACATACCTGAAGAAAAACATACCACTCTTAATTTCAAATTGATGAAATGCACAATTCCAGATGACTAATTTTTGAATTAGCATACAAATTAAATGAAGGTTTTACTTTCTTGCTAGTAAGGGGAACGTTTTGTTATTTTATTTATTCTTATTTGTAATCCAAATCACATAAAATGAAAAAAACAAAAAAAACAGCAAATTCTTTTCTTCTCCTCTCTTTTGATTGGGATAGAATGGGGTGGGGTTGTGGATTTTGACCTATGATATCATACCCATCGCCCTTGGACTTAAAGATATTCATGTACTGTGGTAAGAAATAACTTAAATAGTACCCAAGGTCCACTTAAAAGACAAGTCCTGCAAATGCCAAAATTGAATATAGCAATAAAAAAAAATTAAAACTTGAAGTTGTGGCAGCATCAAATTCACATGAAAATTCCTAGGGCCAATGAAAGTAAAACACTTTAATTAATGCATAGCAAGAAGCAATAAAAGAATAAACTGCAATGAACATTACAGGGAAAAAGTAAAAATATATTCATAATTACCCGTCTGGACAAATGGGTCTCCAAATGCTACATATTCCAGCCTCTTCCAAAACCTAAAAATAGGAAATAATGTTTCAACTTAGATTGCAAAACAACAGAAATTTAAATTCTTGAATTTCCAGAAAACAGGAGATGTCGAGGATGGAAACAACTAAAGCAAATGAACACTAGAAGCACCTGCTTTTTGCACAATGTGCATCGACCTCTGGATTCTTGTTCACTGCTCCAAATCTTTGAAAAGTTGATACTGTGTTTAACAAATCTTCTATCATCTGATGCAGAACTGTACGATGGGAGCTCTCTCTGCCTAGTCACTGCTTTGTTCAGTGTACGTTTTTCTCTCCCGTCGGCTTCAGACCAGGCAAAATACACATATCGCTGACTTGATGGAACCTACAAATGGAGAATCATATTAGGGTTTCATGTACACTCTCTGATGGAATTAATGTTTCTGCACAGTATTGACCTTCAACATTAGGCTTTTCATGGCAGACTGGTATGCTTTCCACATTTTGCAGACTGCAGAACAGATCCTAACAGCTTGGGGTTCTCTTGCCTCTAGTTCTTCTTCAATTCTGCACTTTATGACCCGGACAAAATTCTCTGATCTCCTAAAATTTTTGAGGTGGAGGATCAAGTGAGATGGCTGATTGTGGCCTGCTTTAGCCAACTCCACTGCCATAAGCTCTTCCCAAGGCACGTCCCACATAATTTTGCACGGTTTCTTGTCCATTTTGTCTGGAGCCAAACACTAGGAAGCAAATAAACAGAGATTGAATTTCATGCAGTCAAAGGATTTATAGCCTATAATAAAGGTACCTATAGGTTAAATACAATACTGCTTTACTAACCTGAAGCAGCATCGCTCGCTTATTGGTCACTAAAACAATCCGCTGGTAAGGCACAATAAAATGCTCTTCATAATAATCGGACCAAGCAAACTTTGAGGGCTCCTTGAATATTTCAGTACAACCAAAGCGTCGGTGTGCTTCTGCAAGGTATAAAATCATCTACGACAAAAGAAGAAAAAGGAAATGAACATTAAGATCGCACTCCAAACATTTTGTAGTGAAAAGGGTAAGAACTTACAGATACTTTTAATTCGAACAGTATACATGCATTTCAAACCTTTCAACAATGTTTCAATTTACAACTAACAACAAATTTCCGGAAAAAAAAAAAAATCTTCCTAATTTTTAGCCATCAAATAGTGTCTTGTTCCTGGGTCATACCCACTCGGGCTTACAGTAACAAAGTGGCAAATATTTTCATTAGTCACTTCTGATTATTTTAATAATGATGAGAAAATTTCCGATATTCCAGCCTTGTGAAGATTAAGGAAGCACATGGTCATATTCTGTTTGGCAGTAAAAAGCAGAAATAACTTACCTGCCCAACTGCTTCTCTCTCAGAATACTCTGTAAGTATACCATCAACACGGATTGCCCGGGGGTTTCTAATTCTCTGGAAGGTGGTCTTGCTATTGAAAACCTCTAGGCATTTCGAACAACTTGCTCCAATTCCATCAACAGTCAATGAGAAAAAGTCCAATGCCCCACTCACGGGTTGAACAATAACTCCCAGGAATGCACGTCCAATCCCATGAACAAGTCCTGACAGACCATTCTGTCTTGCACTCTCCACTGGCTTTTTAACTACTCCAGATACCCCAAAAGCAACACCTTGCACAAATGCTTCTGTACCTTGAATAATTCCATCACCCACCCCAGTAATTCTCCTTGAAAATACCTGATAACAGTTAAAATCAGCCTTCAACATAACATAATAAAGTTTTGTTGTTTCTAGGAAAATTTACCTGTTTTGACCGCAGGTGCGTAAACTGCCCATCAGTTGACAGCTCAGCAAACCCTTTACTAAGAGAAGCCAAAGTTGAGCTTGTCATACCAAGAACATCAACTGAAAATATTAAATGTAGAGGATTATGGATCAAGTCTCTCCAAACACGGTTACCAATGGCAGAGACAATGGAACTCCTCCGCATGAATCTGTCTTTGTGCATCACCCTTCTCAGATGCACCTGGAGTAATGAGATCAGTGTCATACGAGCAGTAGCTTATAACAATATTGCCATTAACATAAATTTTTACATTCCCATGATAATTTGAAAATGTGCTGAAGTCCAATATCATTTTGGCCATATAGATTGAGCAGATATAAGAATACTTGACAAATCCCAGTAGGACAAAATGAAAAAGGAATGGAAAAAGAAAATCATAGCATTTGGATCAGGAGACTCTCTCAAAACAAAAAGATACATAGTGGTGCATAATGATTCAAATATGGAAAAAAAAAACTGTAACTGACCACCCAAATAATTTAGAAAGTTTACCTGAATCTTGAATGCATTTCCAACTGCTGATAGTATTGGGCTCCAAACTCCTAGAACCCCATGAGGTCTCTGAGCTGGTGCTGTTTCCAGTGACACCTTCACCCTAACTTCTGAAACATCTATTAGGCTGGAGAGATCAAACAGGAAGGAAAAATAGAAATGTTACAATACTCCCAAATAAAAGTAAAAAATTTAGTGCCCTGCTAGAAGACAAGATAATTTTACTTCCTCATAAGTAGACAGAGCTGCAAAGTATACAGACTACTTGCAACGCCAAATACATAGACAAAACAACAATATCAGTATAGCACTACTAACTCCATACTGTGTTTAGTAGGTTTGGGGAAACCCAAAAGTTGATGGGCAGAATGCAAAGAACTGGGAACATGATGCTATAAAGTATAAAGCTTAACAGAGAAAGACAGAGACAGAGACGGAGTTCAACACTCTTGAATACCCAAATGACACCTGTGTTCACTTGTTGTTTTTCGATCATAAAACCTCTATGCAAGTCTCATATGTTTCATGTTACAAAGTGTAAAGCAGCACAAATTCAAGCCACCCAAAAAACATAGAAAAACTAAATATAAAAAAAATAAAATAATAACATATGCATCAGTGTTGATTAATTTGCATATACAATAAATATATGTATATACATGAATTTACATACACTGTTTATGCATGAAGAGAAATGCATTAATCAGAAAAGGGTCAATGCACCATATAACTGTGGAATATCTACTAGAAAATCATAACCTAACTCGAAAGTATGCATTTTTAGCATTTAACCAAAGGAAAAGGAGACTGAAAAGTAGTTTCATTTATGCAAGTACACTGAAAAATTGCAGTTTTTCTATACACAAGCAGAAGATGAAACTTACTCAATGCGTATTTCTGGATCGACTTCTGTGACACTAGAACTTTTAGGCAAACGATTTAACTGTAGATTATTGTACACATCCACCAAAGACCAAATTATTGGTTCATGAATATTAAGCTTCCAACACTTCTCGGTTACCTATCATGTCACCATGTACTTTGGTCAGAGCAAAGGCAATCACAGCTCATGTATGAAAAGAAATGAAGTATATTTTAGGCATCATGTTAAGAAGCATTACCCGGATATAAATATAAGGGTAGACCTGGATGCCATCAGTATTTTCATTACGCATTGTTATAGTCATCTTGAACACTGGATGATGCATATCAGAGTCTGGCTCAGGAGCCAACAACACTGGCATCAATGTTAGAGGGAGCTGGTTGTCCAGTTGCACGTGGCCCAGTATGAGCTTAAACCTGGAAGGAGGAGAACTGTTCTCATCTGACAAATATTGGAGTGTGATAACAGAGTTGGAAACAACTTTGTTACGATGAAATTTCAGTAGATGAGAATATGCTGTTACCCTAGAGATAATCAGCAAATGCATCTGATTTCGTAAATATTACATAATTATTATTTATTTTAAAATAAGATGGTAATCATATTCAACCAATACATTCTGTACGCTGTATAAATTGAATAGTATGCCACAATGATGTATAAAGTGGCTAATTATCAAACATTTTTCCTAACTTGATAGATCATTCATAAAAGTCTATGTTTTGTAAAATGAGGTTGGAATTACAGAAGATACATGCAAAACATAATAACATCGGGATTCAAAGACGCGAGAAAAAGAAACGAATTTCAGTGTAATATATGAAGGTGCTGCTCTAACCTGCTCGTCATCCCACCATCATAGCCTGTCGAATATGATACAAAGACTCTCTCAAAATAGAAGTAGGAGACCTCCTTTGGTCTATGGTCTATAATAGAAACCCCTACAACTCCAAACTCAATTATAAGCTCAAGAGGTGAGGCACTGTTATTCTGACTTGTGTTCTGCAGGTTTGAATGGCCCCCGTTTCCAGCAAGTTGCAGAGACCTAATTTGTTTGTGCAAACTTGTATCTGTAGTTCTGGTGTCACTGAACCTTGCTATCTTGATATCACCAATTTCTACGACATGAAATTGCAATCCTAGTTCCTCTGCAAAAGAACATATGCTTGTTGTTTCTAAATCAAGTTTCCAAACTTCAGTGCAGAGGTCATTGTCAACCTTAGCTTCTATGAATCTTTGGCCATACGGGTCCTCCCAAGAAAAATTTGTTGTTGAACAAGGTTCTAGAGGAACCCACGCGTCTTCACCAAACCCAGACTGGCGAATGCTAATTGTTTTGCTGACAGTACTGTTCTCGATTCTGCTCAGAAAATGCTTTGACAGGTTAGTACATATATGTATATATTCACACACATATATGCAAAGCATAGACAGAGGTATGCCTAACTACCTGATAGGACCTTTAGTTGATCCAAGGCGGAATACAACGATAAAACGTGAACCTTCTTCATATCCCCGAATTTCTGTTCTCAAAAATGTCCGAGTACCATTATGCCTCCTTAAAACAAGAGAAATTGTGTCCTCTTTTACAATTTGGATAGGATATGACCAATTGGTGTCTCCTAATCGAACCTAAAAATGGAACAGAAAAAAATATGATCAAAATTTGTCCCAGCATAAGAAAAAAACTTAGGACCAGAATGTTAAAAAAAAATGCTAATAAATAGCAAATAACAATTTTAATCATATTTAGCTGACAGAATGCAAATCTCACAGTTGGAAGGACTGAACAATTGTAGTTGGAATTAAAGTATACCAAGCCTGGCTATAAGGTAAATACAATATGATCCATAACCATTGTAATGTTACATAATCTAAACAGTCTTAATCATTGCAAAGTAACATAATGTTAACAACATGCACATTAAAAGAAAAATGAAAAATATTTGGCTGACAGAATGCAGACCTCACAAACTTGGAAGAGAAAATGCAAATCCTTTGTTGGAATTAAAGTATACCTACCTAACCTGGCTATAAAGTAAACCCAATATGATTCCCAACTGTTATCAAGCTACTGAACGTTAGAAACCCAAGTTGAGGAAACATTCACAATATTTGGCTGACAAAATGCGAATCTCACGGCTGGAAGGAAAATGGAAAATTGAAGTGTATACCATGCCAGTCTATAAAGTAAATCTAGGTTGATTCCTATTTGTTATAAAGTTAAATGTAATTTACTCTATACTAATTTCATTGACCACAACACAAATAAGAATATAATGTAGCCATGATAGTTTTGGCTTTCCATTTAAACACTTGGACAGAACATCCTCCCATCAGTTCTATGAAGCTCCATGGTGTAGCCACATGTTCTCAAAACCAAAAAGTACAGGACCTCATCTACTAGAGCTCGTATACAAAACAATCTGACAGTGGTTTGGCCCTATCCAATCAGCGGCCTCTTGTCTAACATTAGAGAAACCCTCTCACTGTATCCCTTTAAATTGAACCAAGTGAACTGAGCAAGCTAATGACTCTATACATTGAATCTGTGATAATTAATAACTTGCAGTCTAGCCGCACTACGACTTCCCCGCAAGTATCATAAAAGTTACTCAAAGAACTGCAAGACTCAAAGTGCACAAGAATGATTTTTTATGTTTCGTCCTAAGCATTTTGTTTCTTTTATG
The DNA here is from genome assembly GCA_030142095.1 of Rubus idaeus. Taxonomy (NCBI): domain Eukaryota; kingdom Viridiplantae; phylum Streptophyta; class Magnoliopsida; order Rosales; family Rosaceae; genus Rubus; species Rubus idaeus. The sequence goes on from CM057969.1 coordinate 10,382,168, forward strand.
TTCTCAAGTATTCATTTAACAAGGCATGATTACACTGTAACTGGATAAAAAGTATTTTCTTTCATAGTCTGTTTGGGCGGTGTGACTGCGTGATCTAATTTCCTCAATCACCTGATTTGGTCATTTACTAGTTTCTATATGATGAATAGAGTTGAACTATATTTAAAGTTTTAAACCCTTTCAAGGGCAATGTTTGATGCACCTTCACAATCCCAACAATGGGCATAATATTTTGGATTATCTTTAAGGTGTGCGTCACCTCAACAAGTAAAGATGCAGGGATGAGCAGTAAAAATGCGTACAAAGGACACATGGTCATACAATAACATACACTCTACCAACCTGAAGGTTATTAGGTCCATCTGATTCACGATATACAAATGAGATTCTTGAATCACATGGATGAAGGACCTTTGGTTCATCCTCACTGCATAACTTAATATATATGTCACGACCAAGTCTGTTAGTAAAGGTCATAAATGGTCGGACAGATATTACCTGAAAAGAGGGTAAAGAACTAAAGAGTTAAAAACTCATATCAAGATTTAAGATAAATCTGTTGAATTTATATATACCTTTGTAGGAACAGATTGATACAGGCACGGTTTCGTTGTAATAAAAAACTGCATGCAATTGCCATCACCATCATAAGCATTAAGATCCAATGAACCATCCTAAAAACAAGGAAATAGAAAATATGAAGACTTTGTTCACAATGCAATCGCTTTGTATAAAACTCAAATTGACAAATACCATGTCACCAAGGGGAGAAAGATCTTTAACAGGTCCAAACTGCTCCTTGCCAGATTGATCAATTGACACAGCAAGGCCCAGCATTTTAAAATTCAAAGCTGAAGCAATTGTATGACCTTCATATATTTCCTCTTCAGTTATTTCCTCTAGGACAACTTCATTATTCTTTTTAGACTGAAATGGACTACCTATCTTTCGTGTATGTTTCTTCCCTTTTATATCTAGAAGCCTGAATGTCAGAGGAGGACACCTAGCAATTGAAAACCAATAAGGAGCATAGAGTCTAATGATCTTAGCCTGCAGTGGACGCTCTTCAACGGAATTCTGTTCAAGGATAATTTGAACAATCCTGCATTCGCAAAAATAAAGAAACTATGGAGATGGACAATAAAACAGATGCTATTCCATATACTAATGTAAAAACTCAGCTTAAATATAATTTATGCATAGTATGTTTTAACCTTCCAGATATTGAACTTCTCAAATTTATAGTTTTTGACGGAACTTCATGAGGATGGGACAAAAGGACAGCTTCCTAAAAAGAAATAAATCAAAGGGTCAGGTTTAATAACATTATATGCCAAGAAAATAGCAGCACAGGAGTAAAATGACAAGGATAGACGGAAATTAAAAGCTTACATGTATGGGCAACCATCCTCTTTGTGGAAACAGTGAAAAGTACAAAGGTTTTCTTATGTCGGCACTAAAAACATTTACAGTCTTTCCTGGAAAAAACACTCCTCTGGAGCAGGCAACAAAATTACCACTTTCTTGCATCTCAAGAACAGAAAATTCAGCTGCAAGGGGAAGAAAATTGGAGATAGATAGCGGGGACTTGACCACAAGATTCCAATCCTGGATAGGATCAGAATGAATATCTTTTGCAATTTCTGTGGCTTGTATATTCACACAAAACCACAATTTGTGGGAACCACTTGAAGAAGTACCACCTATCTGGGAGCAATACAACAGTTTCTGTGACTCGGTGAGAGATGATACACTTATCTCAGGACATACTTTTGACGTACCAGATTCCTCTGGTTGTTCAGACCCATCCACCACTGAACTCCAAGAATATTCGTCTGGATTGCTAAGATTAGATGGCCTTAAACACAAGACATACAATCCAGGTTGTGTTAACCCATATAGAGGAAGGGGTGTTGTATCTCCAGGTTGCAAAGTTCCAACATATATTTCCTGATTTGTAGAACTTTTTTTCCTATTCCTGACCCATCTCCTTTGCCGTGCATAGTTTACAAATTGTAAGGGATCAAATGACTCGGGCCATTTTAGACTTGCAGCATCTGGAGCATAAACCCAGCCATCAGCAGTGTCTATAGATGCCATATCCAAATGCCAATCATCAACCCATTCCCAGCCTGGTGGTAACTCAACTGTAGAAATTTCCTGCATTATTGACATTAATCAGGAAGAAGCTAACAGCACCAAAATAAGTAGTGTTCAAACTTGTTAAAAACAAAAGTGTCATAAAAGAGTTCATTGGTTCCCCAAATAAATATATAAAACTAAAGTACATGTATCGTAAAATATGTGTGACAAAATCACCCTATATAACCACTACCAACAAATGCCCAGATCAACTTGTACTAATATTATACCTGATGGAATTCTCCACTTTCAATCTCTTGGCTTGGTTGAACCATGGAGCCAATCCATCCGGTGCTTGGGCAGTACTTTTCAGTTTCAAGGAACTCATCTGTCTGAAATTTGTTACTATGGGACTGTAAACCCTCAGGAGTACATGCTTTGTCTGTTGGACTTATGTTCTCCATGGAAACTCTCGATACAAGACACAAATCAAGCGCAAAATCTGTACTGTTATGTACTGAAACTAGAGACCTAATATTCACATATCTATTGCCATCCCTTACACGTACTTCGCTAGCAACAACATCATTGCCTAACCGCCAACAAGCAGCCGGTGCAGCATAGTTCAGCCGCACAGTAGTCCAAGGTCCTTCCCTTCTAGGACTGATCTGAATAAATCCAGATTTTGTTTTACTGTTATCATATTGATCACTTATCTCACCTTCAGATCTTGGTAACAGCAAGACAGCACATCTGATTTTCCCACACAACTTCTCATGGTTATTAGCCTGAATCACATTTAACATAAACATTACCAAAGCTGAAAAATTAACCTTGACAGTAAATGTTTGATAGATTTCCACCCTTGAGAAGGAAGACTTTATGGTCGGCCGTACCAAACAGATGTTTAAGGGAGAAAAAAAAAGGAAAAAAAAAACATGTGCTAAAATATTATAGCATTTTACCATAGAATTTGCTGAGGACAATTCAATGGTGGTCCACTTCTTCACATTATCATATGGATATGAATCATCATTAAAATTCCCAACAATCTGCTTTAAAGGGGCAGAAAAGAATCCAAGAGGGACCCCTGCTAAAATAAATATTGTAAAGTAAATGAATGTTACTCAAAAGTGAGCGTTTAATATAAAGAAGAGAAAGCAAGCATATATTTAGTTATTTAATATACTGATAGTTATTTAGTTATTTTATGCAAATGAAATGGAGAGAATATAAATAATATTTTTTTGCAGTGTGAAGTGGCCTCTTATCTTTGTCAGAAGTTCTTTAGGGAGGCTGGGGTAAATTGGGACTCTCCAATACAGATTTCTGCTTTATTCGTTCAAAACCTTGCTGCTTTTGGGAAAGGGAAGAAAGCCAAAGTGTTATGGGGATGTGGGATCCTTGCAATTTTTTTGGTGTTATGGATGGAAAGAAATAGAAGAATTTTGAAGCCTACGAGGGGGTAGGGGTTGAGGTTCTTTGGGAAAGAGTAAGATTTTGGGTGGCTCTTTGGGCTTCAGTCATGACGTTTTTAAAGATTATAGTTTCTCTTCTATTCTAAGGAACTGGAGAGCAGCAGCAGTTTAGGAGTTTTTTTTTTGTTTTATCCTGAGGGAGATTTCTTGCGTGAGGGGGGTAGTTGTTTTCTGTCTGTATTGTTGTTTGTGTTCTCTGTTTTTCCCTCTCTTGTTTTTTGTGGATCCCTCATCCACTGAGTCTGTATTCATCTTTTTTTTTAAATAAATTATGTTTCTTTTCAAAAAAAAAAAAAAAAAAAGCTCTCTTGTCATCAGTAATGCATATATTTAGTTATTTAATATACAGATAGCTCTCTTGTCGTCAGAGAATTTATTAAAAAGCAATAAATGTATGTACAAAGAACAACTAAAGTTGCTAACTGCAATAGTTTTCCCATCATGGTAAGTCAGGTACTGATACCCATATTATGAAGAGAGAGCAATTTCATTTTTAAAATGCAATTGCCGATTGGCAATTGTGATCGGCATTTTCACATGTGAAATTGCTCCCTCTTCATCAGCAATTGCATTTTTAAAACAATAGAATTTTCCTAGGCAATGAGGGGGAAGGTAGACATTAAGGCAGTAAAGAAGCATCTTGTTAGATTTATCATAATATAATTTTATACTTTTACTGAAGCTGGAATTCTACGTGCATCATACACATGTAGTGCACATACTTCAACAGAGGTTACAATAGTCAGTTAGTCTGATGGAGGGTTCCATAAAAACAGAGAATGTAGGGTATATGGATGAAACAAGTTGGCTAAGATATGAGTAATGTAATTAATAAACCTTTTACGTAAAACCATATCAGGTAATAAGGGCATGCAGTGGTAGAGCCACTAGTAGACAGCCACTAGTAGACCACAGGGGCCAAGGCCCCCTCCCCCATAATTTCTCCAAAAATTAGTGCCCTATTTAATGGTTAATGACTTTGTAAACTGATAAAATTAAGCTTGAACCATTAACATTTCGTGAACCACAACCTTGATAAAAACTTTGGTCTTTTCGTAGTAGTGTAGTACCACCACTTAAACAACTTCAACCCAATCGATCAGGGTAAGATTAAATTTTTCGTATGTAAATCTCTTATTTTACTTTTACAGTATTTATTTAATAGTTAGGCTTTCTAAAAATATACATTACCTATAATATACATTACTTTTATCATATTTATTTAAGTAGTTACGCTTTCATGTTTTTTTTCCCCTAATGTTATATGCTGTGCATGTGATAATAATTTCAAGAGTTAGTTACTTATCATATATTGACCAGAGAAGATATCAGATCGAACAAAAAAATATACCTTTCCCCATGTCCGTCACAATTAATTCAACGGAGTAGTAATCCTGCACAAATAAGCATACAATAGCTTCAGGTGGTCACTAAGTGGTATCAGATACAATGATGGTAAAATGATTACACTAAAAGGAAAGGGTAACCATATATATACAATATAATCAAAAAGGATGCAAGATACATGACTCATCTTGTGAAAAAAACATCCATATATATCATGATCATTTAGATGGAACGACCTAGTAGGCAATACATTAAATCTATTATCACTGCTTTAACCATAGTTCGCATTAGTATTCACAATCTCAATGGATTATTGAGCTGAAATTCAGCATGTGACAGCTTAGAAGATTGTCTTAGCTTGTATCAGCAACTGAAGAAAAGGAAACTTGGTTTATAAAATCCCAGTTTAAGCAGAAGATGCTTCACAAATTCATTTTCCTAAAATAATGAAATTTAATAAAGAAGTACCAAACAAGGTGCAGTCCTTGTTCTCAAAGTTACAAAGAAACAACTAAAACTGTGGCAAAGATGCTGGGCATGAAAAACAGAGCACTGATCTAACTGGGAAAAATGTTCAGAGAAGTAGTCTACATACTGGAGCATCAACTTTAAAGAAAAATATTTCATTCCATTTGACCAACTCAAGCTCTGGAGACAGGTGATTCAAGCAGCTTCCACAAGTGCGTGCACTTTGTTGGTGAATCAGTGTATCACCAAGGTGACTCTGGTCAGGAATGAGACGGATTGCTAAGGTATAATGGGGAGATGTCAACCCTCTAACCTGTGGGAACTGCATTGCAGATAGATTTTAGTCAAGCAAGACAAGGGAAAACATTTTCACAGAAATAATACCACAAGAAAACAATTTCCATTAATTTATATATTCTTCACCTATAAAACAAAAGGAAGATTTCTGGGTATGGTTTTGTTTCTTTTTTCTGGGTCTTTTGAGTTTTGACCCCCATAAATCCAAAAAAAAAAAAAGGAATATTTCAGGAAATAAAAACCCATTAACTCGAGCCTAGGAACAAGCACATACCTGCCCATCTAATATGATAAAAGTCACCATCGTTCTAACTTTGTGGAAAAGCTTTCCTTTCAAATGAGAGTCCAACATATTCTTGGAAACAGGAACTTTTACAGGCCTCATATCTCCAGATGACATCTTAATTATGTTTGTAAGTCCCCTTGACTCAGTAGCTCGAATAAAGATATCCTGACCTAGTTTGTTTTGTGGGATTATATCGTAGGTCCTCCTGTGATGGATGTCAATAACAGATCTTTCACCATCCGTTGGAGAGAATGTTTCCTATTTGATTTCACGTTAAAAAGAAAAACAAAAGAAAAGAAAAAGATACAGACGTAAGCTATGACCCATAAATGCAGAAGATAAATTTCCAATCAATATTGGAACCAGAAAAGTTTACCCTTTTTCTACGATATTCAGGCACATGAATAAGACTGTTCCAGCTTGCATAAGCTTGAATTATCATATTAGCATTAGATACGGAAACGTTCAAGTTCAGATCCCTAGTCGAGGTAAGACGTAACTGAGATGCTGCACTTGGTGCATTGAGATCATATTGGTATCTGTAAGTATCTATAAATTAGGCAATGAACTAAACATGATTTATACAAAAATTCAAATAAAATATAAACTACATGGGCATTAAAAAGTGAAGCAATGAAAAAAAAAACTTGCAAACTAGTGTGCAAAGATTCAAAGAATATAATTAAGTTTTTGTAAATATATTTCAAGTCATATTTGTGTTAAATTTAAACTACAGTTAGTCAACTTAAAGAGGGGCGGGAGCAACAAAATTTTGAAGCTACACATTTAAACAGAACAAAAACAAGAAACAGGATACGGAGTTAAATAATGAGTCCAACTACTGATCAAACCACTGAATGCCGAGTGCCGTCCCACATATCAATTCCTACCAGATAAAAGTGTAAAACATTACCTTAGGAATCCATCTACTGGCTCAACAAGAGGCTCCCACACTTCATACTTATCATTATATGATCTAGCAGCCAAAGAGAAGCTCACAGTCGAATTCAAGTATTCTGTTCTTCCATGCAAACTGAACCCAATTCCACTTGAAGAGAAATTAAACAATGGAACCATCTGCCATAGTACAAGAGGAATAAACATTAGAGAAATAACTAAAATTAAATAGATAAATTAGTTTAACAGAATTGTGCACACAAATTATGTATTATGTTACAGAAATAAACAGTAAAGAAAATTTTCTCTACAGAACACAAAATTTAACCCAGCAAAGAACAAATAAGCCTGAACAGAAGTTTAAAGTACGACCGCAAACTTTTCAATTTTATTATTCTTTCCAAAAAGACAGGATTTTATTCAAGCAACAAAATACATACAAAGTGTGGATACGAAATTCACAACATAAGGACGAGAAATCAAAGATCTTTCTAAAAACTATAGGACATAGAAATCAATAAAAAAGAAAAAACAAATAAACAAATAAACAAACAAAAATAAAAAATAAAAAATATTATTATTATTATTATTATTATTATTATTTTGCTAAAACAAAGTAATTGTAGACAGTCAACCACACTCCTGAATTGCCGAAAATTCCCATCAACTCTAAATGCCTTTCCATCAACCCACCTATTAGGTTTCCAAGAAACCTTGACAGAGCACCCTCACCAATCATATCATTCCTAGGCCACCCAACATCAGCACCGATCTATTGAACATGGTTATTAAATGACTTCAGAAAGATACCATTATAAATAACTTATTCTAAGAGAAAAATTCAGGGAAAGTTGCCAATGTTCAAGAGGAACTCCTCAAAGAGGGGAAAGAATCAAAGATATAGCTGCTGCAACACTTCCAAAAAAAAAATTGGCTGTGCTTTTTCGAAAATCAAGAATGATGCTTTCACATTCCATTTGAAAGCTATTCAAATAAGCCACGTCAATGTTCTTGTGCAATGCAAGAAAAGTGAACATCAAGAAATAAACAAGTCCCTACTTGTTCAAATTTCAAAGTAGAAAGGCCCCAACTTTTATCCATCATAGAATGATACAATAAATGCAGACAAGAAGTCCTCAGCAGAGAAAAACAACAAAACAAACCAAAAGACTACATCAATAGCTAGGTAACTGGAAAAAAATAATAATAATAACAATGAAAATTAAAAAAAATTAACCTTAATCAAGTTAGTAACCTAGACTACGTATAAAAAGTTAGTTTGAAATTTTAGCTAATTATTCTATATGATGCTATAGGGAGTAGAAACTCTTACCAAGCCACCATAGTCATCAAAAAGTGCTGCAGAAAAAGTTCTAATTTCTGCATCAATTACAGTATCATCTGAACCACTTGGTACATTTGAATCAGCCAGCTTTAACGCAAACCTTCTTGGAGGTTTCTTCAAACCACCACGAACTAGAAAGGTACCCAACTCATTGCCAACTGCCCATATACTAAAAGAATTGCTTGTAAGCTTGGAATCAGACGTATCCCATACACTTTCCTCTAAAAATTGATCCCCAGTTACCAAATCACTGCGAATGCATCTTAATGAGCTGAAATCAGATGGCTTAGGTTTCCCCTTACATGCAATACAACCAAGGGCAACAAACCCTGGAGGAGCTTGAGGATGCCAAAACGACACACTCTCCATTCCCCTCTGTTTCTTAATTTGCCCAACAATTTGGTAATCAACAGGGGCTTTAAAAAGATCTTCATCTTCAGTATTGTGAAGAACAATGCAGGTATTTGGAGGCTCATACCCTGTGACTGCAATATCACCAAAATATATCATTCCCTGAGGGACGACTGGACGCCATATAGATAGCCGCTTTCTTGAATTTGAGCCTTGATTCCACCATATCAACTGAAAACTAGCAACAGCTTCATACCGCCGACCAGAGTTTACTGTTGCTGATCTTTCTGACTGCAGGTTGTGACTGTGAGCAGAAGTTTGGACATCCAAACTATTGGATGATTTTGCAGGGGCTTCAGGAAATCCCAATATAATGTGACGCAAATCATATGCTCTACCCATGATGCTAAAAGTATTAGGATCTGCTGGCAAAAAGGTCCCAACAGAATTATCCACTCGCCAGAATGTTAAACTTGACTGATATCTGCAATTTAAAATGGAATCATAACTCAAAGTTCCAACGTTTCTTATCATAGCAAAGGAGTGAAGAAAAATAAGCAATCAGCAAATCATGTATATAGTAAGATGTAAATATAATTCCTATCTTTATTGGCTCCCAAGAACCTAAAAGAGAATAGCATAAGGGTGGCAACAGGTCAATCAAATTCCATGTCTGAAAGGATGCATGTACAAGTCCTATGTTGATCTTATTAAAAAGTCCAATAAAATGGAAAACTATTTGAGATCTCCCTACTATCTGACAAATTCATGGAAACATTTTCAAGTTTAGATCCAATTCAAAATTTATCAAGTGATTTTACAGTTTTACTAATGTTTCAAGTCTAGAAAAGACAGATCACAAGCCAAAATTGACAAGTGTATCCTACTTAATCACTATAATAAGATTCCGACATTTGATGGATAGAGTCTACTAAATTTTAAATTCAAAGATTGGAATCAAGTATAGTCCATCAACCCTACTTAAAATCCAATCAAATTTGGAATTTATTTGAATCTTGGTATGAAACTCAACAGGATTAGAATAATATCAACTTATTCAAAGCAACTTTAGTAAAAAAATAAGTACGACATACTGATAGTTGTTGTTTATCGCAATGCAATCCCTTAGGGAACAAGGAGAGACCAATGAAGCCGAGATACAAAGAGCAGACGATAATGGTGGTTGTTCTCTTCCAGGACAAACCACACAGCCCAATGCAACATATCCAGCAGGCGCTTCAGGAAACCAAATGGAGCAGCTACTTGCATCAGAAAGGACACCATTTGGTACTGTATCTGAATCGTTTGCACCATGAAAAGACGACTCCCCAGAAGGTAAAGGCGGCCAAATTAGTTTGAAAGATAGGGGCTTCTTGACTCTGGAAAAATTGGTATTTACAGCAAGAACCGTCTTTGTGGGTGGCTTTTCCCTGAAATTAGATAAATGGTATATCAATGTTCCAAGTTTAAAATAAAACACTTATTATAGTAAATATAATTATAAATCACTATGAGGCACAACTCGGATAGCAAAATAAAACCATTTGTATCAAGACAAACTTTCAAAAGAATTTCCACTTACAATGGTGTCAGATAATCCCCAAGAACTGCAAAACCAGGAGGTGCATGAGGTCTCCAAAAGGCGTATATTTGGTCACTGGAGGGAACTGAAAGGTGAAGGAACCAGCAGGCAAAAAATCATCAGCAAGTCACTGTATACAGGCATGTTAATATTCTAGCAATTGCATAGGACGGAAAAAGCCACCTACCTTTTATTGTTCCAATTTTGTCAAACTTCGAGCAGACAACTGTCATTTTCTTTGACGTCGTGCTTAAAAAAGCCAAAATATCCTCTTCAACAGCTAAAAAAAGCCTTAGGATGCTGAATGAAAAATTCATAAATATATCTGAAACAGATAAATGTATATTGGTCTTTCCAGAAGCATTAGAATATTTTACAGAGGTATCGAAAGGCTCCAAAATCCTTATTCCGTTACTCTCCATGGTGAAACCAAGCACATTTGCATTCATCTCGATGGTATCACCTTTCAAAACAAGCCTACAAGCAGCAAGACCACATAGAATGTCAATTTTCAGATACACACTTCTAAAATTTTAGGCATTCAAAGCCTGAAAACTAAATCAAACATGACATAGACAATAAAATCATAATTGTTTGTTTGAACTTCTGGAAACCTATGAACCAATGCAGAACATATCTACTTTGGCTGTTTTCCCATTACAAATTAATCAAGGCATGCATGTGGACTTAAAAATACAATTTGTGATACAAGCACACCTTTTAATTAAGGGAGGATGCATGTGGATCCTCTCATTCATTTAGGATTACAGGACGTATTAGATATTATATGCCATTGTGGTCAGCCAATATTACGCAATGCAATGGAAGAATCTAAAATAAAAAAGAAAGGCTAAAAACAAACAAAAACAAAAAACAAAAGGGGACTGACCATAACTTTTTGTAATAAAATTTCTAACTGAAGAAGAGAGTGGAAAAATCAGATATTGTATTTGGAACAATGAAATAATAGAAAACATACATTAACTTTATCCACAACATATCTTATGAATATATCAAAGGATTATCTAGTAAGTAGTAACCAATATCCACAACAAAAGACCTGACCTGCAGAATCCATCCAATTGAGCATGTAAAAGTTGGTTAGAGAGCATCCGTGATCCCCCAATGTTTTCGGATGTATTATAGAATGTCAGCTCTGGGCCAACCACCTGCAAAGAAGCATTTTAGTTAGAGAAGACGTTTAGCACTACCAAACAATGAGCACAAGGGGAAAAAATAATAAGTGAAGCAAATATTAGACCTGCAACTCAATAATAAACTCCGTTGATCTGTCGACTGCAACGGTATGAGATGGCAAATTATTGAGACTTTTTCTTGAGGAACTCGAATCTGGAACTTCATCCCCACCCGCAATGTAGACCTGATCTTCCTTTAAAGCTGAATAGCTACTGTTGCTTCCCATGGATATACATGAATCTAAGTACAGCCCATTCTACAACAGAACATACGTACTTAAAGTACTATAAAAGTGCTTTGTAAGTCCTGGATCAATGTAAGAAAGGAAAAAAAAAATTAAAGAAAATACCTTGATAACAACATTTTTGAATTGCAATCTTTTCCCATCTCCTATGTATATAATAGCCTCTGTACTTGGCCCCGAGACATAGAATCCCCGCCTATCTTTCAAATGCAATATTCCACCATTACCATCATAAACAAAATGATCATATCTTTCATCATCAACTACCAAAGGTCTTAATGGAGAGAGAGAGAATTCGGTGGAGGGTTGCTTGTAAGTTGACTGGTTCAAAATTATTGCATCAATCTTTACTTCTTCGGTTGACAGCACATTGCTGACTGTAGGAACAAAAAACTCAGCAACAGCCAGCAGAAAATCAAGTGCAACAAGAAGTTGTGGCCTTTGGATGCATAAAGAAACCGATGTTAAAAGCGGGCTAAATTTGGCATCGAGAATGAGCATTGTAGGAACTAAATTGATATCATTCAAGTTTCTGACATTTCCATCAGTGATGTGCTGGGTATCATCATAAGTCCCAGAATCTACAGGACAAGAACCAATATTCTCAGGCTTTCCTATCGCCAACCTAAACTCTTCTTCAGTACCCTCACGATCATCAAGCACAGTGAAACCCTTGAGCGTTGCTGACAGGAAACCATCTCCTAGTGTATTTGTCTTGTAGAGTAGCCATGCACCGGTAATCTATATTACAGAGAGGTAAAATAAACCCATTAATTAAAATACGCACATACATCCAACATATTATATATATACATTAATTAAAATACGCACATAACATCCAACATATTATATATATATAATTTCACTCTAAAACCAACCTTTATCAAGTAAGAGAGGGAGGGAGGGAGGGAGGGAGAATAAAAGAGACGGGAGTATCAAGAAAGAGATCCCTTACTTTTCAAAGCAAGGGACAGATTATAAGGCCCACCATGTAAAGGGGTCTTCCAGACTGTTAACCTTTTTTTTTTAGACTGTTAACCTATTAGGGCTCAATTCAGGATCATCTTTGCAAACAATTAGCCAAATCAGGAACCATTTAGACGAAAGCAGTTTGCAATAAAAGTTGAACAAAGATCTTGTTTCTTATTAAAAGAAAAAAAAGGATAATCAAATTGCTAAATGATTTTTAACTTGGCTCAATGATTTATTGTAAATTATTCCTAACTAATGTGGCAATGTCAAACTCAATCTGTCTACCCATTCTTCAGCAGATTCAAAGAGACAATATTGTTATAAGTTCCCAAAAATTAACAAATGCAAAAAATTGAAGCTACCTGCACAGTGGCAAGAGATGCATCACTCCCTACACCAGTGTGTAAGCACAATTCAACCAAATCAATGACAACACAGACTTTCATCATAACCCGGGCTTCCCCACTTGCAGTTGGAAGAGCAATACCATCTGGATCCTGAATGATGGCTTCACCTTCACTTGAAGATGTCACAGAATCAAGGTTCAATGGAGGCACAATATGTGGAGTTTCAGAAACATTAGACTGTGCACAATCGGTAATAATCTGGTATTCCCTGTTTGACAAAGCTGCCTTTAACTTCTCCATCTGAAAAGCAGAAATTTCAATTGCTTTTTAAATGCCAATATTGCAGTGCAATAAGTAGAGCCTTTACTTCACAACACCAGCCCATGAATATGTGATGCATTACCTTGATTGCAACCTCAACATTTGGTATTTGATGCAACAAGTCTCGAAGTGACCTTTGAATCACAACAGATACTCCCTTCACATCTTGAATTATGCTTTCACCTATTTCTCCTTTACAACCAACATTCAAATTGATATCCTCAACCTACACCCCCAACGAATGAAGATTAATCAACTTGCAGAGACAATAGTAAAACAAGTGATGCTTTAAAAAAAACAAACAAACACATCAACCAATATTTCTGTGTCAAGCACCCAACAGGATGACGACTTTCACGATCCCTTTTCATTGGACCTCTATATCCTTTCCAAACACAAATGCAATTATCTCACCTGAACTGTTAATACTTCCATATGAACAGCATTAATGTCGCTTCTGCTTCCACCAAACCAATGAGAAGTGCTCTTAATAGTGATATGAACAATGTCAAGCTTCAAGTAGCTGAAAGAAAGAAATTTGAATAATGAGAAAATATCTTCTATGACTTATAAGTTCAAAATAATGAAAATTTGAAATATTGTATAAACTATACTAAGTGCAACCACAGATATGTCAATACTATAAAACTGGCATCAAGTATAAACGACAACATAAACTTACTCAAGACTGTCTGTTCTCCTAGGCATCAATATAATAGGTTTCCTAAGAGACACATCCAACTTTATAGCAGGTGATCCTTCAAAATCACTAGTTGTAAACCACTTCTCTGAATTTGTTACTTGATCTTTTAGCTTCACGACTCCTTTTGAGTTGTTGGGAACAAGACCCATGAAATAACTAACAACCTATACATGATTTTACAAACATAAGAGAAATCGAGACAAATAAGAGTACACAATAAACAGACTTAAAATGTATAGTACCTCCTGGATAAATCGATTCAAATATACAATGCGCACTTCTGAAAGCTGCCCATAAAGGCTATACTCATAACCTTCGTAGTCTTCATCATCAGCACTAAATGAAGTGAAAACCAACTGCAATAATTGAATATTCGTAAACTATCCATAATAGCCATCAGAGAACATCAAATATGAAACACAATATGACCACTAACAAGAAGGAAAAAAAATAGAAAGGTTGAGGGGAAAGAAAAAAAAAATGTAAAATCTACAACACAAGATAATTAAGTATAAATTTTGTGGGAGAAAAGAAGGAGATAAAGTAGAAAGTACTAAGCCAATAGCAGAACTAGCAAGCAGATCCTAGTACTTACATGATCCGGTACTACTTAAATTTTATCGTACAGCAATATAGTTATTCTTTAATATTTATAATGTTTTCTTAAATGCTCATTCGTTATCCTTTTCATATTCCTTGAAGCTTCAAAATGATTTAAGTGGCAAATGTGTGCGAGACAGAGAGAGAGAGAGAGAGAGAGAACCTCAACAAATGAGCTGCCTCCTGGATTTCTCATATCACATGCCCAGAAATACATATGGCTGCTTGGAAGACTCTCATCACTTATTTTAAGATTTCCAAGGGATGCCTTAATGCTAAAAGAGGACGGAAATACCTTAGAAGCAAAAAGTTTAAGAATCATGAGTCAGGAAAGTTTAATAAAAATAAAAACAAACCAAGTGATGAGGGACAAATAAAGCTGAGCACACCTTAATATCAGTAAGCAAATTATCTTGTGACAGAATAGCAAGCTTAGTTTCGTCCTCATTCACTAATAAAATCTGAGCACGGGCCATATTTAATGTTATATTAAATACGACTCTGGACTTCCCCTTTCCCAGTAATGCTTTAACAGCAGGCTCATTTATTGCCATTGATTGCGGACCATCAACTGCATCATCTCTGGTGTCATGATTCGTAATAGCTGTTGAAGAACTGTCGCTGAACGATTCACAGCTTTCATCCTTAATGGTAATAGAATTTACAAATTCCATTATCGCAAGAATTGTTGGTCGACGACAGAAAAAAGATAGGGTAGCCAGGGTGACTGTGACCTAAAACAACCACACACACACACAAAAATAAATAAATAAAATAACACCTAGTCAAGCAACAATGTACTGGACCAATGCCAAATTCAAAACTGAAAATTACCTACCTGCATATCTATATTATGGTACAGAGGAGAGTTCTGGTCATATTTAACAATTTGAGCTTTCACAAAGCTATCCATTGAATCATTGAGTGCAACATCCTTCTTAGTTGTTTGAAGTCCATCACTAGGGAGTAGACCAGCAATGCGGGTAAAACTAGGGGATTTCAATAATAAATTTCCAGAGTCGGGCAAATTCTCTGGTGCCTCGTAGAAACTATCATCGCCTTCAGAAGGGATTGAACCAGTACCATCAAAACTCTGATCTCCAGGGGCATCAGAGGTTATAAGTGTTTCTGCACTGCGGATGAATGATCTTGCCAGATAACGTGGCTGGGACATGGTGTCCCCAGAAACCAAGTCTTCAATCTCCAAAGATTTTAAAACAGTTCCAATAAAGATGTCACTCGATCTAACTGATAGCTCAACCTGTGTCCAAAAATAGAAATGCTCTAGATATGGAAAGACTAAAATATTTAAAACTAAGACAAACAATTTCAATGAATATATCACCTGACCACCTATGGCTCGAAATTCAAATAAGCGCCTTTCTTCAGTTAGGAGCACTTTCATGATATTCTGGTCACGCTACAGAAATGCAGCTCCGTCAGATCTGACTATTGCAAGGAAACTTTTTATTAAGTTCCTAGTATAGGCTTACCTGATAACTATAACTGAAGCAGACCTTTAGTTCATCAAGAACACCAGTTATGAATATGGTCTCCATGTTTGATAAATCACCCATATCATGATTTCCATTAAGCTCCATTACTGAATCCTCAGATTCTGATGAAGTATCAGATAGACCAGTCACAGGAGCAGAACCCTGCAAACAAAATTAATAAAATTCCTATGAGTCTCCTTACAATTAGAAGTGCAGCCATAGCATCCCTTTTTTCATGGTGTTTCAGTGTCATCCTTGCTGTTCTAATTCAACAATGTCATCCCCGAGTTTTTTAATATGTTTCAATGCAGACCCAACAGCCTTAATGTTAGATTGGAAAGCTGTAGTGTCTTAATAGTTTTCTGGGTTCTCTCTTAGTTTTGTGTTGTCTTTGTTGGACTTCTTGTCCTCAAAGTTCTGTGGTTTTTATCCCTAATAAAAGTTCAGTTTCTTTCTCAAAAAAAAAAATGCAGACCCAACCACCTGTAGGTAAGACGTTAAGTAATGACGTGGCAGTAGTGCCCACATCCCAGCACCTTTTGAATTTTCAGGCTTTCAGATAGCTTCAGGGTTTTGGAGTCCTAGACAACCTAAACCCACTTAAATCTCCTCCAATGGTAAGAACTTGTCCCTGACATTTAGGTGGTCTTGGGTGCCAAAACGCTCAAAATATCTGAAAGCCCAAAAGTACCCTTCAAGAGGCATTAGGTTGAGCATCCACTACTGACAGATCACCACTTAACATCTGGCCTAACGATTAGTCAGATAGTTGGGTAACATTGAAATAGATTTGAAAATTTGTGATGATGTTTTCTAAATTGCAGCAGGATGACACTGAAAACCATGTACATCACAGGAGCAGTAAATATAGTATACGTGTAAGTTGCTCAAATTTTTAAGAGAAACGAAATATTGTTAACTTCGAGAATAACCACAAATTGGACAAATAGATGATGAGAAATCCAGGACCAACATATGGAAAGAAACAATAGCACAAAGGAAGTATAATCTAACATAGTGCACATATAACAGTTTGTTCTAGTTAGCAACATGGAGACCATAAATTTTGTTGTACTTCACCCTAGGGAATACAAGAAAAGTTGCATTAGCATAACACGTAACATCCACAATGTGGTGCATGGGCAATGTAAGTTCCACATTAACTGTTATTTTTGTAATTTTTTTTTTTCAAGGAGAAACAAGAATCATGTATACCGCAGATTTTCAATATGTTCTTCACTTAATATGAAGAGAAAGATGGAGAGGATTTCAAACCATGATGTTGATGGTTCAAACTTCAAACCCATCTATTTCCATGCAATTTACAATTTACAACTAAAAGGATTATGTCCTTCACTTGGTTTTCTTCTACCTCTAGCAGTCACTTTTTATGTGAATGTACTCTCTGGGTGGGTTTCACGTTGTATTTGTAGCTTTTAGTAATGTTATACATGTGCACTTCCTGTCCACAGACTGTAACAAGATGCGCTTGTATATAAAATTTTGTTTCTTATTGGAAACAGAATGCCTAGCAGGAAAACAACCGACTAGAAATGCAATTTTCGAGGAAGGAACAGCCTCCATGGTTAGATAAATACTATTTACTTTGTTCATGACTTCATGTGGTAAAGAATGAAGAAGAGGTGATGAAAGCTCGGCATCAATACTTATTCAATAGTCAAAAAACCTATGTATGACTAAAGAATCCCAGTAATCAAGAAAAAGACAATGCAAGCCATAAGAAAATGTGATTTTAGCCTTTGGGACCTTGCATCAAAGAGAGCGTAAGGTTAAAACAAATTAAAAAATTTAAAAAAAAAACGATCACTTGGTATATAAACAAGGATTACCGATGCACGATAGATAGCCCTCCGCAACCAGCTCTGCCAAGTTTTCTTTGAATCATCAAACTCAAATAGCAAGATTAGTGCATTTGGATCCTCCACAACCTATATAGAAGAGAGATCTAAATGAATAAAATAAATAAATAAATTCATAGGGACTATATAAATGAATTCTCCTTTCTATAAAAATGGAGCTAGAACCTTATTATTTGCTCGTGTAGAATCACAGACAGCCAAAACAAGATCTGAATCACCAACACACTCTGGGGGAACTTGATATATGTGTTTCCCTTTTAAGCTGAAATAAGCATATCACTCAAGTTAGTTACAGTTGATACAAATTATAGCAAACATAATTACATAATACAACATACAGCATACTACATTGATGGTTGTATTTGCACCATGAATTAGAGTATAATGAAGTTATAAAATGTTGGGAAATTAATGTAGAAAGTGCAAATACTGCTTAGAACTAGTAAATCCATGTACCTTATCAAAAATAAATAAATCTACAAGCCAAATGACTAGTGTGTGAGTGTAGTGAGTTGAAATCAACCAAGCCAAATGATATATAGTATGATACAAGTGATCTATAAGAAAGAACCTGAGTTAAACAACTCAAGACAAGAGGAATAGAAAGAAAAGAGACACGATAAAAAAATTTAACTTTAAATACATAGTATGATGCAGGTGGCCTATCTCCATTCGTTCATTTGTAAATATATTCCTATTCTTATATATTATAAAGTAACACATCTCATATCAAAAATTGCATTTTGTTTCAACAAAGTATTCTAAAATGAAATCAGAGCTGAACACAAAATTTGATTGGAAAATATTAATTATAATAGTAGCAAAACGGGGACATTGTGTTCCCTAAAAGTCAAAGAACAGCTGCATTATAACACCACTTCAACCTGAAAAAATAGCATGCCAAGACCAATCCTTTAACTCTGAAAAAACCAAAGCCTGTTTCTTGAGCAACAATTGTGTTATATTCATTGTCAGTTGGCTAACTGAGATTCAGTAAAAAGTTTAATACTATTCCACTTGATAGCACATGCACATCTTTTTTTCTGAACATAATTAAAAAATATATATTACGTAGATGCTCTCATACCATCTACTACTCAATTTGGAAAAGTTGGAATCGGAACCTGATACATTGCTTGTACGATTTAGAGCTAGGGCTCTCAAGTACATAAAGGAAAGGACCAACTAAGCATAGGTAGCGCCGCTGCCACACTGCTTCCCTATTTCCCAGACCCTATTATCACATTAAAATAAAAGAAATGGGTAGATGATTTAAAATGGCAATATGGTAAGTGTTCTTTTGTTTGGCATATGTGTGTGTGTGTGTGTGTGTATATATATATATATATAGAGAGAGAGAGAGAGAGACCAACCTTGAAAACAAGAAGAGATGACCAACCCTCAAAGTCAGCTTGATTCCAAGGGACAAAGAGATCTGACTTCTCACTATCCTCCTCCTCAAAGATCTTAACTACTTGCATCAATCGATGATACCGAGCTGGGGAGAAGTGAAACCCCAATGACGGCAGCCGTACAGCTAGTCTTGTTGAAGGGTAGGATGGACTCTCTAATCTAATCTGAATACAATTGACAAATTAAAACAAATCCTTATACATGCAACAGGAACACTACAAGAGTGAACAGGAAAAGAAGCTTCATGTTTAAGCTAGAGAGGTCACTGTAGTTACCTGTTGAAACGTCAGAATTATCCCACACTTATCAATAAAAGGCAACAAACTAACACCATTTGAGTTGGAAGAACCAGCAGAGTTGTTTGAAGGAAATTGATCCCAACAGTAGTCACCATCAACCAAAAAGGCAGATACGTCACTTAGAACCAAATTAAACTGCAGATACATATCTAGCTCCTCCAATGATCCATTTTCATAGTCATCCTGCATCCATTTCACATGCTCGTTTAATTTCCACAAGAAATAACCACAGCATTAGATATAAGAATAAACTTTGTTCCCAACCTTGGTACCAATAACCAAATTGCCCAAGTCAAGCATAAGTTTTGTTGGATGCCTATTGTCAGGACAAAAGTCAGTAGGAATGGTAATCTTAGGAGCTGCGATATCCAAGTCCAACAAAAACCTAACATAAAATAATAAAAGATAAAAATCATTAAATCGAACAAAGATAAAGAACCTAAGCATATTTTTTTAATAAGAAACCCACACTTCTGTAAAAGAACAAAACAATCATAACGACAAAGGAGCAGTCCATCAAAATCAGACCTATAATCGTCAAACAAAATCTCAAAACTCCCCAAGATCACGTCAATATCAAAAAGAAGATAATTTTACACGAGCAAGAAAAAAAAAATCTTAGGCCAAACCCACACCACTCCAAAGAAACACAACCACCTAAACCAGATTTCATTGCAAAGGGACATTGCACAGTAATATTACATAATAAGAAATCCCCCCCCCCCCCCCCCCCCCCCCCCCCCCCCAAAAAAAAAACCCCATCTTTTGCACATAACACCCCCTTGCAAAACGAGAAAGAGGTGGATGTCAAAGTACTTATCATCCCATTGATCACCAAGCAAGCAAAACATTTATGCTTCCGTAAGCACTAACTTATTTGATAGCATGACAGAAGTTTCTCAACATAAAATGCCACTATGAAGACTACAAAACACTAATAACTAGAAAAGAGCCAGTACATATAAGCTAATTGCAGAATATTTTCAAACAGGATGATCATTCTCTTCCTCATAGTGATGTGGACAAGATAATTTAAGTGAAATGACTCACGGTACTTCAGAAAAACAAAAAATATATATATGGGAAATAAAAATAAAAATAAAATAAAAAAACCTGGAATGGTCCTTCAATGCTCTGTTCACTTGTTGCTGAGCTGTGCGCTTGACTCCATCAATTGTCATCTGATACATAATAACAATACAGTTTTACACCACTGATTGAAATCTTAATAGCCAAGGCAGCTATAGCTCTAATGAGAATCTGGCAAAATAAGTGGTGCTGAAAATGGAATTGGGGAAGTAATGAAGTTTATGGTTGATACATTCTTCTCTTCTTCTTCTTTTCTTTTTTTTTTTTTTTGAAAAGAAACAAATTTTATTAAAAAACCAAAGAATACAAAACAGTGGATAAGAAATCCACATCTACAGGAAGGAAACGGGAAACTTAAACTACGAAGCCCCAATCCTCCCTCCACGAGGAATGTCTCATACATTTTTGCTGAAGTATTCCATCTTTTGGGAAAGTCCGCAAACAGGAAACATGCAAATTGCTTAAGGATATTTAGCTTCCTGACAGCACACATTGCATTTTCTTGATTTTGCATCCAGATATTGATTAGAACCACCAAGTGAAGGTTTATTTAGCTTTGTGTTTTAGCGATTTAGAATATACCCATGTGAGTATCAATGAAAATACCAAAACTTTGTATTCACAAAAAATATACCACTGGAGATATCAATATCTTTAAAACTATTACAGTAAAAACAGAAATTAGCTTAAAACATAAAAGTTTTGAATTAAAGATATGCTGAACCCATCAATAATGCATCAATCTTTCATAAGATAATACATTCAACTAAACATGTAGAGTGAAAACAGTGTGCACCAATGATGTTATGTAATTCCTGAAACAGTTCAAATGTCAATTGATATTATATGTTATATCAAATATCGTTCTGAGTGTATCAAGTATATCTTTCTGTGTGTAAAGTAGAGTTACATCAAACTTATACTTAACTTTATATGCATTCTTTTAGATTAAAGAGTAGATATTACTAACATAAAGAGCCTGGAACAATAGAGCCATGAGATAGGGCACAGACCCAAAATGGACAATCATTTGGTAGAGCAGATTCAAATAATAATTTTTCATTTAACAAAACTTCTGTATACATATAAGGGAAAAATTAACAAAAGAATTATCCCTAATATCGAAAAACAATTGTAATTGAATTATGTCTAATAAAGAGTACTAAAATCTTTCAGCTGAACTATCTAATTATCCGTGCATTGAATTAACAAATGACGTTAGAATATTATAGGTAACCTTAAACAAAAAGAAGCAATGACACATGCACAATGAATAATACATTTTAACATGGTTAAAAATTTCAACACCAGCAAGCTTGGACAACGCGTTAAAGAACTATAATCACATTTCAATAAACAGCACAAGGTGAAAAGAACCTGCACTGCCGCTGCAGTATCCAAAGCTATCTTCTGACTAACTGTATTACTTCGAAAGAACTTAATAATTTGATCAATTGCATCCTTTAGATACTGCCAAAGAAATGTAATCAGTATCACAGAGAGAGAGAGAGAGAGATATGTAATCATCTTTACAAAGTAACAGTCACATACAGTCACATAACAAGGAGAAGCCTTAGCAACAAAACTCCAGTCCACCTTGGCGTCAAAAGGCTTATAACAGAATACACCAACTAAAGAATCATACGCACTTGCACTCTGCATGATATTCTTTTTTTTCGTGAGAACATGGAAGTAGGAAGATGATTCGTGGTTCTACTGCTAGAGTAGAGATATTAAACCACTAAATTTATAGAGAAAAACACAGAACAAGAAAGCCTTACCTCGGCAAGGAGAGCATTTGGTGTTGATAACTTATATGATCCTAATTTCAGGTCAAAAACTTTTGCCTCTGGATAGAGCTTTATGAAGCAATCAATGCCTTCACACGATAATTCAGCAAGACACTCCTGAGACTCATCAATAAGCTTAGTGGCATTACGTTTCATAGAAATGCTCAAGGAAGTCTGAAGAGCATCCATCTTGTCATTAATTGTAACCAACACTCTATCATCACTTTCCTTATACCCGATGATATCATTTAACTGCTTCCAGTCTTCATCAGTGAAACTAAATGGCTCGTTCTCATCTTTCAGAGACTGACTGCCCCTGGACAAGTAGATAGAGTTAGCCAAACAGCAGGCAATCTCAAGCATCAGTATATAAAAATTACTAGCGTCGAAAGATTTTAATATCAAAAAAAAACTATCTACCATCCAAACCACCAAGATTTCTTTGCTTTCTGTTTCCTCAAGTCAAGGTCTGACTCTAATGACTGCTCTACAAACTTGTGAGCCAACATCCTGCACAAACAATATACTACAAAATTACTCCAAGAAAAAAATTTGAGGAACTAAACCATTGGTCCATAGAGGAAGTAGAGACCATTACAATATAATCAACAATGGATCTTTTTGCGTACTCGATCATGCATGTATTCACTTACGGAAAAACCAAAGAAAAAAAAAGGCGACAGTTTTTGCAACCCACCGGAATGTGCCAATACTTCGTTACAGACTTGAAATTAAAACAAAACTAGTGTCGCTAGTGCGCTGCAATAGATTTTTCAAACTTACTTTAGGTGTTAAGCAACCAAACATTTATTTTATTTTACTTTGATAAAAGTTTGTTTTTCATTGTAATAAAAGTGTCTTTCCTTTTCTTTTCTTTTTTTTTAAGTAGAAGAAGACGTAGTACAAGGCATATGGCTAGGTAGGTACCTTAATGGGGTTCGAACTTCAAACTTAATTTTAAAATTATAAGTCCAAGCTTTCAACTTACAACATTACCAGAAAAAAAACGGAAACCAATTTTACTCCATTTGTTATTGTGAATCTCTTTATTTATTTATTTTTTGAGAGAGAGAGAGAGAGAGAGAGAGAACCTGAAGAAGTACAAACTAGTGGATGAGCAATCGACATCCAAAATTTAAAAAGAAGTGAAAACAAAACAAGCTGACTGCAAACAAAATCACACCACCACAGCTAGTTGAAAATATCTGAAATAGAAAATCGCTTCAAATCTGCAGTTACCCGAAGACCACAAAGCTGACCAACTTTTAACTTGATCCCAAAGTTTTTCCACCCTAACCCTTGGTGATTCTCGATAATTTCCTGCTACACTCCATCCAAATGACCCAAAAAAAAAAAAATAAAACAAACTGTGTTTTAGCTTTTCGCCCTCTCCCCAAAGCCTTCAAGCAAATGCTCAAAAACTGAAAGCACCCCTTGGAATGACCTTACACACATCAACTTCCTTAAACAGCCTTATAAAGACAGGACAGGGGAATGCAGAAATAAGTGATCCACACCCTCCTCACCTACTTTAAAGAGACTGGACCAAAGTGGGGAAATGCAAACATAAGGCCTTTTGGATCTGATCACATGCATTAAACCCCCTCCCCCCACGATTCACTAACCAAGCCAAAATCTTAACTTATTGTTGTGTATTCACGAGGTACATAACTCTTTATTCTTAGTTCATTCTGTACGAAGGCCTCTTTCCATTATTTCAGATAGATGCTGCATGTTTTTAATAGTTTCCATCAATATTATGTACATAACACGACTTAAAAATTAAAATTGATGATGTTAAACTTTAGGTAACCAACATTTTAAAAACAGTCATGTTTTAGTTTTAGTATAGCTGCATATACAGATATATATTAGCTATAGATAAAGAAAAATTATAATAATAATTAATCCCAAAACACATTATGTACATTGAGAAAAAAATAAATGACAGAAAGTAAGAACAACAATTATTGTCAACAACGAAGAATGAGGAAGCATATGTAACATGCCATGGTATATCTAATGGGGAAAAAAATATTTCAAGCAACATGCAATGGAATATGCATTGCATATATGAGCTATAATGTAATCAAAAAGCACCTTGAAGCTTAAAAAGTACAAAAAGGCACCAATTTTCTATAGCTAACAACTGGTAGCTCCTTTTATTCTGTAGTTTTGGATTGGAATCCTATAGTGCTTTACTTTTTTTGTTCACTCGTTCAAGTGTATTTCTTCCTTTGTATTAATAATAGTTTGTTTCTCACCAAAAGAAAAAATAATAATAACAAACTAATGCTTTTTACAACAAAAACAGTACCTCCACTGGAGTATAAGTTCAATATCAAGTCCACGATCTAGTTCTTCAATGTCTTTGTTATCCTCAACCACTGCCCGACTAGGGTCAGATTTAAGCAGCGAAGCATATAGAGAGATATATCTTTTACGTAAGCTTGCATACTTCAGAACTTGCTCCCATGACAATTTCCCACTGTCACAAAGATGATGTTTTAAGCAAAAGTTAAACAAAACTCTGAACTCTGTTTGTAGAAATGTAAAATTGAATGAGAAAATAAACAGGATATCCAAATTCTATTTGCAGAGCATATCATTGCAATCTCGTGGTCAAAATTTGCACAAATCAAAATGTACTGAGAAGAGAATTAAAACATATTAACTACTTATGATAGGAAGGCCTTTTTCTTTTACTTTTTTGGACTTGTGACTGACATAACAGAAAATTTCATAGGAAAGGAAAATTAAAAGAAAATAATTTATTCAAATACCTTGCCTTCTTCATTTGGTCAGAAACAACTCTGTAAGCATACTTCCACCAAGACCTAGGATCAGATTTTACAGAGACATGCGGACGATAATGAGCATACTTCAACCGCTGATTGAAGGCAGCAAAGTTATCAGCTAACTTCAGTACATCCCTGTATCCATCCTGCAAAAAATAAAAATAAATAGAAAACACAACTCAAATATCCATGAAGAGAATTAAACCTAACCTCCCAGAGCATGGAATCAGACTGATGAAGGCAAAGAAAAATGAAATGGAACCTTTGGCAAACAGATAGTCACATCATCCAGATTAACTGCTGCTTTATGTAAAGGCTGACCGCTATCAGCAAATTCATTTTGTCGTAGCTTTGAATACTTGGCATTTCCAGAAACAGGTTCCAATACATAAGTATGCTTCTTAGTTAATTCTTGCGCTGGTTTACCATCTTTAGTACCAAATCTAAAAACCTGAAGTACCAAAATAATAAACATGTTTATAACCAAAAAAAAATCCTGTGTATGTATAATTGAATATATGTGTGCGCATGTGTTGCATGGATCACCAAAGTAAAGAGGGTTGATTGGGCATACCTGAACCCACTCTGATGGAAGCAAATCCTCCCATTGTTTGTTAACATGCCATGGAGCAATATCAGAATCCAGATAAAGTGCAAGCCGATCAAGTTCGACAGACTGAAAAACAAATGAGGAACTATAGCATGATTTTCTACATAGTAGGGACCAATATATTGATGAAGTCAAGGTATTCACAAAGACAAGAAATGCTTATTTGTTTTAACTTTTGACTTGAGTACACAGTTTTTGCTAAAACAAAATCAACTCCACAAAAATGCATGCAAACAATCAGCACTTGCAAGGATCGCATAATACAAGTCTTTCTTTTCTATAATACAGTAATGATAAGAAATCAAAATGTATCCCATAATATAGGAATTTAGCATAACATTAACTTACAAGTTTCCACTCTTGAAATTATTATATATCTTTTGAAATTAACAGCATTCAAAAATTTCAAATCAATAAAAACAATGCAATTACTGTTTTAGCAACTTGATACTTGTATGACAATAAGGAACCTTCTGAATACGGTCTAGTGCACCCCCAGTAACAAAGGTCTCCTTTCCACTATCATCAACTGTCATGGCTGAAAGTCTCTCCAAGGTTATGCCGGCTGCAAACGGATGACCAAAATTGCTACAACATTGAAGACATAAGGCATACACGCAAGATATAAAAACCTAAGAAGAATTGGGATGCAACAGAAAGTTTTCTTTTTACCTCTCAAGATCCTCGTATCTGATGTGAATATTTGAAATTGAAAGCTTCAAATTTCCAATTATTGTGCTGATCAGGGATCCCAACCATGATTTATTCTTCAAGGATGCAGAAAGTATAAATAGTTAAAACCATTATAGATAAAGAACATGGGAGTTGCAGCAGAACATAAAATAACACCAATGAATTTCAGACACATGTGATACATATGTATACACAAACATACATCTGTATACATTCATAATTGCATAATATGTTGCCAGTTGCCACTTCAATCGTGTTAAATCTTACCATGTCTGACTTCAGTTGTTGCACCTTCTCCAACAACTTCATTTCCATTTCCTATTTATAAGGGAAAAGTTCAAACTGTCACACCAATATGCATTGGCAAACAACACATACAGATATAGATTACCATGTCTTACCTGCACTCGGTTTTTCTTAGTTTCCTGTACAGCATCCTCACTACTTCCCTCAACTTGTGTTTCAGGCTCAGCTAATAAAAAAATCCGATCCAAAGAAACTAACACTGGATCCTGGCCAAGCCTGCTCCATGGAACCTTAGTTCAAAGAATCACAAAACCTCATTGGAGAAATGCAGTAAATAGCATGTATAATTAAGAGTAAACAATATTCCACAAAAACAGATCATATCCAGTAAATCAGTATATGAAAATAGTCAGTAATGTTCGTCCAAAAAAAAATGGTCAGTAATGAGAAATTTTATAGAGGTAAGAATTGCAACTACAATATCACATGTTTATTCCAATTTTATTTTTGTGAGAAGAAAAGAAGATTTTATTAGGATAATAGAATTGTATACAAAGGGTGGATAAGAAGTAAACAGCCACCTAGAAATGAGAGGAAAAATTCTACAAAAACTCAAAGAGACCAACAAAGAGATTAACACAATTTTTTTTGAAAAGAAATATCTTTATTAAAAAACCAACAGAATGATACAAAGAAAGTGGACAAGAAATCCACAAAACACGAAGAAAGAAAGACCAAACGCTAAAAAGAAAAAATAGAAGAAACACTAAAAGGAAGAAAGAGAAATTCCCAAAGAAAACTAATTCTAGACTACGGCAGCCCTCCAATCAATCAAAATTAAAGAGGTGCTATAATCTCTAAATTCCACTGAAAACGAAGACCATAAAGCTGCCAGGTATTTCACTCTAAGCCAAAGTTCCTCCAACTCTACCCCTCTATAATCTTTTTTTTGGATAAGAAACAAATTTTATTCAAAGACAAAGAAAACAATACAGTGGATAAGAAATCCACATCGACAGAAAGGAATCAGGAAGCTTAGAATAAAGCAGAACTAAAACCCAAAACACCCCTCCCTGATACCCGATAAAAAACACTACCAGACCTAAACTGCAGCTGCTCTCCAATCCCTCAAAATAGTGGAGAAACTATAATCCTTAAATGCCTCGGAGACTGAGGCCCATAAAGCCCCCCAATTCACCCAACTCACCCCCCCCCCCCCCCCCCCCTAACCCTCCAAATTCTTCTTTCCTTTCCACCACAACACCCAAAATCTAATTCAAGAACACTGCACCCTTTTTGAATAGAAACAAATTGCAAGAACACTGCGGCCACAAGAAAAAAAAAAAACTAAACAACCCCAGAGACCCCCAAAACCCCGCAGCCCCCCAATCTCTTAAAATGCAGGAGAAGCTATAATCTTCCCCATAAAACTCTGGCTTTCTTCCCCCTCCCAAAACCGTATTGGTTATTCTGGTTTTGGGTAAGCAGATCAGAGATCTGAGATTCGTCTATATTCGTCTATTTCTTTCCATCCAGATCACCCAAATAACAGCTAGAACACTACTCCCCCATAGAACCTTAGTCTTTTTACCTCTGCCAAAACCTAATCTTCTTACACTTAAAAGCTCACGACTCTCTGCTGGGATCTCCCAAGTCAAAACCAGCCTCCAAAAATAACCTTTCCCACAACTTAGAAACAACTTCACACTGCACAAAAACATGGTCTCCACTTTCTCCCTGCTTTTTACGCAAAACACACCAATGAGGAGAGAAACAAGCTTTTGGTCTTCTTCTCTGAAGTAAATCACAAGTATTCACCCTCCCATGCACCACCAACAAAGTGATTAACACACCACAACTGCAAAGAAGGAAAACATGATGCACACTCTCTTCCCGATCTTTACCTAAAATGCATGGATGAAGCAAAAAACAAATAAAAGGCTTCCATTTGAACAAGATCACATGTGTTTATCGTCCCAAAACCCACCAAACAAACAAAAACTCTAACTCTCAATGGGAACTTTGATTTCCAAATCTGAGAAGAACGAAAGAAATAGGGAATATATTCTTAATTACATAAGAAATTGCTGAATGATTAACAAGAAGCATCCCTGATCCTTCAAGCTTCAAGCTCCTCTTCTCTACCCTTGAAGGATACAAGTGAGCCCCTTCCAATTTCCTTAACAGACGACGAGCTCAGCCAATTCTGGATCATTAAGTAAGATTTCTCCTAAAATCAAAATTCCAGCTCTATGGATATAAAGAAGCATCCTCGAACCATGAAATACTCTCTTGATGCTTACAGGAGAACCGAAACAATCTGGGAAATAGCAATTGCATCGCACCATCCTACAACCAACCTGACAGAACCTTCCTCTCTCCCCTTTCCTGTATCCCACCACAAATGTACAGTAGCATAAGGAAGAGGGATGACCAAAAGAGAAATCTTTCCATATACTGCAACTTAAACCCCATTGCAAGAGGATTTTCATCCCAGCCATTTCAACCTCCCATACTTACTTTGAATCACCTTATGCCGCAAACAAAAATCTGCTTCCTTACTGTACCTCCATAACCACTTACCAAGCAGAGCTTTATTCCTCTAAATTAGATTTCCCCTTCTAACCCCCTCACCTCCCTTATCTTTGTTTCTCGCCAACACCTCATAATTGATGAAGGGATCCTTTTAGCCCTCTTCAATGCCAGCCCACAAGAAACTACACATTGAGTTTTCCAGCTTATAAGCCACCCCACAAAGAACTTGGACAGGGACATATAGTAAATAGAGGAGGAAGACTAACTTCCACACAAGCTGTCTTGGCAAGTGTCCCAATTTATTACATGTCCCTGTTAGAGATTCCTGTGGGGTTACTGGGTTAGTGAGTAGACAAGGTGTCCCTAATTGTATTTCTGAGTTTTTGTTTTCAGAAAACAACATGCCCTACCAAATTCCCTTTAACAA